>CM033795.1:2767261-2792261 GCA_019656835.1 Rhododendron ovatum
AGCACGTGTCTTCTCACATAGGAGTACTTACATGCAATTGTCTCATTTTAATTCAAAAGTCCAGCCAAACTAATATTCTGGGTTTCTGAAATTTTTTATTTTGTGTGTTTTGCTCATTTTTTTGAATTGTTTTTGGATTTGTATGATTTTTTTGGATTAATCATATATTTGAGAGTCTAAAAAGTACTCCCTAAATTCCTAAACAGAAAATCTATGAGGACCGACCAAGGGGGACGGAAAACGTACCGACGGCCGCCGGCGGGCCGTCTCCGGCCACCGGACGGCCGATCCGAGCCGTCCAAAAATTTTAAAATAAAAAACCGATGGGGCTCACGCGGGAATCAATGGCATCCGAGGTGTGTAGGGTGCTTAGATCAAGCACCCTACACACCTCGGATGCCATTGATTCCCGCGTAAGCCCCATCGGTTTTTTATTTTAAAATTTTTGGACGGCTCGGATCGGCCGTCCGGTGGCCGGAGACGGCCCGCCGGCGGCCGTCGGTACGTTTTCCGTCCCCCTTGGTCGGTCCTCATAGCAGCTCTCATTCCTAAATGAGAGTCTATTTTCAACACACGTGCTGCTCAAAAAAATCGTTTGTATCTCATAATTTGTGATGTTTTAAATTTTGGAAAATTTTGGGCTTCTGTTCTTATCCAAAAAAAAATGGCGTTTATTTATTAGTTTTGAGTCTAACTTAAGTGATTTTCCAATTTTCGGATCCTTACAAAACAGAGAAACTTATGTTTATAGGGAGGGGTGGGGTCGTGGTGGTGTCCCTTCTGGACCGTTTTCAATTTTTCAGCCAATTTGCAAAGACAATTTGATAATCGGTTTCATTTCTTTTGTAGATCTCGACAGGAACATTAATGTTGACAAAAATCATGTTTATCGGATTTCAGTAGATATATAATCGACACACGTGAAAATTGAGAAAAATCAAATTATGTTATAATTCATTGTGTTTTTGGATCCAATTTTTAATTTTTTCAATTTGTAAGTATGCCGATCACGTATCTACTCATGATATTTAGAAAGATTAATGTTCTCACCGAACTCTAAACAAATGAACAGAGTCTATCATCAAGGTGTGTTCATAAAATGGCTGAAAAATTGAAAACAAACCGGAGGAATACACCACCACCCCTCCTATCCCCGGCATATACAAAAGATTCCCTACAAAACAAAGGCACTGTACTATTTACTACCAAGACACAAAAAAAACACACATATCACAAAATTCTCTTAGCTTTCCTATTGGATGAGAAGCTGTCACAAGAATTGCTGAGGTGGAACACAAGTTGAGGTGGACTTAACCAAATCTGTTGAACCATTACCGCCTTAACTAAACCATGATTTCCTTAATTAACAAATTAACGACCAAGTATAAAATGTTAACGGAAGTCAAGGCAAACTAACACTGCAAAATTCCAAAACCCCAACTCTAGCCGCGGATCAAAAAAAAAAAAAAATCAAGCCATGTTCGCCTCAAAAATTACTTAGCAGATATTAATGAAGCACATGATACAATCAACTAGAGCAAAAATTAATGCATTCCACCCCGTTACACTTAACTTTTATTACTTTTTAAGATTTTTTCGTTATAAAAAAAAGGGTATTCGTTGTTTTCCATCAAAATTTTGTAAATTATTGATTCTTTGGACAAAAATTGGAAAAAAGAATTTCTTTTACTTTTATCCAAATATTTTTAGAAATATCTAATTTGAGGCAACCAAAGCCAACTTTTTAAACTTTTTCCCCTGGCTAAAATTGGGTTATTATCTGAAATACTTGGGTAAAAGTATTTTTTTTCCTTTTTTTCGATTCCTATCGGCGAACTCAATTTTTTTTGGAATAACGACAGAACTTCCAGAAAAATCTTTGTGCTTAGTGGGTGTTTGAGAGCCTATTTTTAATTGGCTTTGCATTTTTAATTTTTTGACTTTTTCATGATAATATAATTTGAATCTGGTAGAGTGTTTTGATAATACGTGCAGAATGCATTTTGTAATTTGATAATGTTTGAAAGATATGTGAAGAAAATGAATTATGACCTATTTTTTTACCATGTTGCCCTTGTTTATTTATCATGGGATATAATAATGTGTATAAATAATGGTTTAATCAATTTTTAGAAACAATTTTTAATTTTTTCCCATTTTTTAGATATATTAGCACACACAAAAGTTTTTTATTTTATTTTTTTGATCATTTTATTCTAAATGGTAGTAATGAATTTTTTACTCTTATGCTTTTCAATGAACACCTTAAGAGATCTCTAAATCCAAATATAGATGATAATTTGGGCTTTTCTCCTCCTACATTAATCAGAAGTGGAACATGAAAAGTTGAAATGTACTTCATTCCCTATTTCTCACTTTTCGTCTCTAACCTTAAAAACAGAGAGTTTTGCCAGCACCTAGAAATTGAAAATGAGAAGTGGAAAAGCCAATAAATTAGCAAATCCGGATCCTCTGGAAGGATTGTGTCTGTAGTGATTGTGTGAGCCTTTCATAAGGAGAATGCCACCTATTAAATGAGTGCATCCAACAATGTAGAATAGGGAAAATCCCATCAGCCTTTATTTTCTTACAAGCAAACACCGTTTCTCTTGAAGGCAGCTAAACGCAGAGATAACGGTTGAGAAATGTCATGTGTCTTGTAGACTAGAGTTCAGATATGAGCATCTAATGTTCAAAGAACAAACCGAATATTGGGAAACCTAAATACATACACCATGTGGGTTCACTTTTGAGTTCTATATGAATAACTCAAACCGTTCATTAATTTTAAAGTAATTTTTTTAGTGTTCCAACAAAAATTCAGCCTAACTAGATATGTATAAGTGGTCGATTTAATCTTCGAATTTTTCATTCAAAGTTTAGAATCTTGAAATCTGAATGAAACTTGGAAGACTAGATCAACCACTAACATATCCAATTGAATTGATTTTTTTTCAGGATAATTCAAAAATTTATTTTAAAAAAGGTTCGCGCACGCCATATGTACAATAAATACTATCAAATTATTAACCCAGGGGTTGGTTAATGGTTATGGCTTGAAATTTAGGGATTTGCTTCTTAAGAGCATCTCCAACCGAAGCATGCCAAATCTGAGGTGGATGTTCAATGTAAACTTTTGACAGCTTCCTCCGTTCCAATCAAGCTGCCTTTCCTTAGGTCAAGTCCACGTACAATTGAAGCTTGCTCCAAACATGCCAATTTTGGCCTCAAGCTAGGGGCATGCCAATTTTTGAAAAATATAACCGTTGAAAATTTTTGGCTGTTTGAATTTGAAAAATGTTGTTTAAGGGTTGGAGAGAGATGGTTTGATGTCAAATAAAAAGAATTAGGTATAAAGGTTGGAAAGGAGGCTTTGATATCAAATTGGAGATGTCAAAATGCCACATAAGCCTTTAAAAAAAACTTTTGACATCTCCAATTTGAAGTCAAGGATTGGAGATGCTCTAAGGTTTTAGGTTTGAAATATCTTAAGTGCTATCGATTCTTTTGAGGTCAGTCCATACAGAGCTTTGCTTTAAATTTAATTGGGACCTCTGTAAATGAGCGGCGGGATTGATCCTAAGATTAGTTAAGGTGCACGTAAGCTGAGCGAAATACCCAAGTTATTTAAAAAAAGAAGGGAAAATTCTCAAATTACATAACAAATACTCCACCAGATTACCTTTGGGAAACACGTGACATAACGTTGGCTCAAATGTTATGTCTCCGTTGGTTGCCTTTGAATAGAACGGTGTTGTTTTGGTAAGAATATAAAGGCTGATGAGATTTGCTTTAATCTATACTGTTGGATTCACTCATTTAATAATCTTTAAATTTTAATCGCATGGCCTGTAAGAATTTGAAAGAAGTTCTTATGAATATTGAACTGAGTTTATTTTTTACAAGAACTCAAAAAAAATATTTTAATAATAAATTGCGATTTGAATCTTTTTTGGGTCCAAAATGGGCACCACAAAATATCAACATCAAGCCCATTCATGTTGATCACGGCCAAAATATATTCCATGAGGGCATTGATAAAATCAACTCGTAGTGTTTGTTTTGAGAATAGGTCATTTGTTGGCTTACTCGACAACCTTTTTGATTTGTGGCCACATTTTTGTATGCCCTGAGAATAGGCCAATTCTACTCGACAGCCCTTTTTGGCCATCCCTACTCGATAGCCCTTTTTGGTTTTTCTTGAGAATAGGCCATTCTTGCTGTCGATTTTGAACACCTTCGGTCGGTAAGGGACATGCAAGGCTTGTGATTTTGGGCACTACTTATGTTCTTAAAGGCCTTTATTGTTGAATGGTTTTCAACTGTTCTAAAAGAGGCCATGGTTCATTGTTGGCAACTGGAAAGTTTTGAAAGGTCTTGTTGGCATTTATGTAAATCTCCTTCATTCATATTTTAGTAAGGATGATTGAAGTGAGAAATAGCAGTCTTTTAATATCGAGTTTGCATAGAGGGCGACTTCATCTTTAGAAGAGCCAATTATGGTTCGAAGGTTTGAAACTCAAAGCGAGTCAAGTCCTGAAAATAATTTGACTAGAGTTTTAAACTAGCAGTGTACTCTGTGATTTCCTTTTATGGCATGGCCATTTGGCAATGAATCACGCCAATTGTTTACACCATCAGTGAGCATTTGGTCATGAATGACAAGGCCTTGATCATAAGGACTTTGAATGCTTTATGTATTGTTCACTTCACTGCTCTACTCAAAAAATATTTTTTAATTCAATCATTACTCTTATTTCTCTCTCTTACTTTTCTATTATTACTCTCATTTCTCTCTCCACTCATTATCCAAAAATACTACTCAAATCACAAACCAAACAAAGCATTACTAATGTAAATAGATTTGGTCCATTTTTGGATTATAATCATCCGTTTGACCACGCATGTCGGCATATATATGGCTATTTTAATTGCTTTGTTTTAAAAACTACGTGTTCTTTCAACAGACAAAAAAAAAAATGTGTGTTTTGTCGAAAAGAGAAAAATTTTAAGAAAGAAAGTGAAATGTCGGCATCTAATGTACGTCATCTTCTACATAAACATCTGAGATGTGTTGTACGCATGGCTGTTTACATGGAGGGAACCAATCTAATGCTTTTCCCATTTGGTTTGAAGCCATCTCTCCATAGAAGGAATTTATTTTGGCATCCACAAAACCTAGAGCCAATCGATATTTAGCAATTGTAATGGTTTTGATTGCCTTTTACTGTCTACAATGAATTTGGGGGGCAAAAATTCATTCTTAGAAGAGCCAACTATAAAACTTAAATGGCTCGAAAGTTCAAAACTCGAAGCAAGTCGTCGAATCATGAAAATAATCTTTCGACTAGAGTTTTTCCAATTTAGACCATGAATGGTTGAAGTAGAAAGTGATCCTTCCCCTCTATCTATACTGGTTAAGAATGATAAAAATTTAACCATGGAGTTTGAGTTCAAGCCAATCATGACTGTGAATTATGAATAAATATGAAATTTTGTCACCACTCATTTGTTAGGAGGGAAAACATAGCCTTACATGGAAGACTTCGCAGTTTTATTTGCTCGAAGACAAGGCATTGGAAAGCTTTGCCGGAAAAGATTAATTATGCATGCTTTGCTAGAAAGGATTGATTGCCATGTTATTTTTAATGCCTTGCGGCAAAAAATTGGACGAAGGATTAAATTGTAAGGTAGTTGGGTCAATTGAATTGTTTCCCCTTATTCGTTAGTTTTTGTTGCCTATAATGATCCTGGGAGGCATCAAATCCTACTGGAGGAGGTTAGAAGCAAATGGGAAATGGGATACCCCTCGACAAGGATTGTAGTTTAAGGGAAATTATCGAAAGAGGCATGCCACCATATTATTTATGATAGTGGTTTTTGAGCCTTGAAGGTCTAATTGTACCAGTCGAAAAATGAAAAGATTGGTGTAAAATTTATCTAAAACTCTTCGAGAGTTGGGGGCATAAATGTTTACACTGTAAAAAGTTATCACCTATCGATATTGATAGACGGGTACTAATAAAAAAATACTATAAGAACAATAAGTGATTTTAATCATCAATGTGCGTTTCGAAATGGGCCCCACAAAAGTTCAATAAATTGTTAACCTAAGATTGAGTGTTTGAACACTCACTTTTAGATTATTAGATGGTTATTTTTTGTGGGGCTCATATCGGGTTCCACAAAGATGAATCAAATCGCTCATTTGTTTTAAAATATTTTGCATTAGTTCTTAAAAAAATTAGTTCAATCGAATACCGGTAGAGGCTTTTTTAGAATTCATATGGCCCCTACGAATTTTAAAAAAGCCATAACAGATATCGGATTAAACTAATTTTTTATAAGAATCCATAATAAATATTTTAACAATAAATTGTGATTTGAATAATTTTTTTGAAACCGAAAATAAGCTCACAAAATTATCAATCATTATGCTCATTTATTGGATACCAAACATGGATGAAGGAAAAATGCTAAAGCACATGAAAAATGAGCCGAAACGGTTGTGTTTTGAGGCTTGGGTACGCTGCGTAGGGCCTGCTCGTCAAGTGGGTTGGGCCGGCACAGCCTGGGCACAACACGTTTGAATGTGGCATGACACGACACGATTAAAAAATGGCACATCACGAAGTACGGTTGACACGAAGCTAAACGGGCTAGGTCGGCACGACACGACCTCTTTTGACACCTCTAGCCTCCTGCCTCATAGCCACATTAGAGCCCCCGAGTTCAAATGAATGCAATTGGGTGTTTTTTGGGTCCTGTATCATTACCCGTCTTTTTTTGCATTTAAATTGCCTTCCTTTGTTTTGTTTTGTTTCCTTCCTCTCTTTACACTTTCCATACACAATTGGCCCAATTCTGCCCACCACCATTACCAGCTTCTAAACCATAAAATTCTTTTGAAAAAATGTCAGCCATTACCAACTTCTGAACCGTAAAATCAAAATGTAACATTTCTGTCGTTTGTAAAAAAAAAAGGTTCATGTACTTTTCCAATTCCCACATCTAAACACTTTTCATTCAATATTGTACCTATTTACAACTCCTACTTGGAGACCAAAAAAGAAAAAGAAGCTGTGAATTTCCTTTGAAAAAATTAATGTGCGACAAAAAATTTGGTAAAATGGCTGTTTAACTTCTTCTTTTTTTTTTTTAATAAAAAATACAATGAAAAAACACTTACAAAAAATTGGTCACACTCTCCCTTAAATTTTATATGTTTGTAATTGTATACTCTCTTTTTGGGTTGAAAGACCAAAAAAAGGTGTGAAAATGCGTGGGATTCGATGCATTTTGGAAACAAACACTCCACACTTTCGTCTTCCATTATCTTTATTTGGCTAACAATTTATCGATAATTTTGTAAAGCCCAGTTCGGATCTCGGCAAATTATTCTTTAAATAATTTTTTTAAAGAGATTTTTAAAAAAATTAGCTCAATCTAATATTTGTAAGGGATTTTCCATAATGCATAGGGGCTGTACAATACAAATTTTGATGATTTTGTGGGGCCCATTTTGGATCAAAAAATTAAGATTCAATCAAAAATTTATTTCATCCCTTAAAAAATAAGTACTTATTTGCAATTTTCGAGCTTAAAAATAATAGATTTACTAAAATTAAAAAAATATGCAATATAGATCTTGTTTGAAAGACTTCGATGAGATCTATCAAACCTTGCAAAAAAAAAATTGAAAATTTATTTTCGTAAAACTATTATTTATAAGTTTGAAAATAGATCCTTATTTTTTAAGTACTTATTTGAGAATCTGGAACAAGGCTTGCCATTCCAGCGTATATGTCATTTATGCTATAGATAACCTCTTTACACCTTCAACAACCATATCTCATTACTGAATAGTATCACTTTAACATCTGCAAGTTATTTGCCTGTGATACACAAAGTCAAATAGGTGTATGCAGCATTATATCATATCTTTGTATGCCAAATCCAAAATTACATCAGAGTATATTCTCAGATAATTGAGAATCTCCTTTTAACCGATTTCCCACAATTTCAATACGGCTAATTAAAATTTGAACCTGCATATCTCAAATTGCGTGAGGAAAATAATAAATATAGGTGAGAATAAAATCCTCATAAAAAATTCTATGAAAAACAATGAGGTAAGGCATGGACCTATGATTGAACTTAGAGAGAGAGGAGAAGCAAAAATAGAGTGCTTTCTATTCTTCAACAAAAACAAAAGGCTGGCCTTCTGCCTTACTAGAAAGCTATCATCCGGCCTTCCTGTAGGCCTTGCCCGTCAAAGTATACCAAATCCTATTTGACCTCGTTATGAAGACATTCATATGCGTTCAAAAGATGGATTCGGATCTTTTGTGTGAATTTTCCTGTGAAGATCTTGTGAGAGTTTTGCTGTGGACTTGACAACACACTAATGAGGAAATCTAATGGTCCATAACAACTTTCTTTATTTTACAAGAAAAAATGGCACCATTTTACTGGATAAAAACCCAACATTTTCTTCTTCTGTTTTCTTCTTCCATTATCTTCTTCTTATCAGTTTGTGTGCATGTGATGGTTTTTATAGTAGTACATATTCGGTGAGTTTTTTGGTTTTTTTTCTTTGAGGTTCAATAATATTATTTTTGGTCTTTCATTCTGAAGTGTTATGCTATGCAAATTTTTTTCGTGTTTTTCTTGTCATTATGCTTTTTATGGTTGTAGTTGGTTTGCTTTATAATATTTGAGTTCACCAATAAAAAATATGCATCTCAATGAGAAGAATCGAACAGGTAAAAAATTATGCTCGAAACACAATTTATTTTGAATGAGGACAATAAATCAAAAGGACAAATCTTCTGAGTTTTTTCATCTTTATTAAAAAATCAAGATTCCATCCGGATTTTTTTTACATATTCTATCCATTTTCAAGATGTTTTAATAATCCACAAATAGACATGAAACTAACAGATGTGAAAAAAGATTGAAAAAAGAAAAAAATTAAAAAAATTGGCTTATTTATCCAATGCCTATTGATTACACCTACAATGCCTAGTTTTTCCACCATTACCCATACATTCTTCCTACTTTACTGAGTTTTTTGTTTTTTGTCCGCCAAACTATGCACATTTTTTCTACTTAGTCCCTAAACTATCAATTTGACAATTTCATCCATTCAACTATCATACCATTACCTTCTTAGTCCAATAGATAACGGAAGTTAGGAATTTTGACGGAAAATACCACGTAAGGCATGTTTGAGACATTGTAAAGCAGATACTTAATTATGAGAGTTTTAGAGATAAAAATTAATTAAGACCCTTTAGGATAAAATGATTAGAAGAACAAGATCTTCACACCGGTTCACACGGATTGAAAATTAAAGTGCTTAATTTTTAACCATATTTTTTATATATAAAAAGTCTAAATTATATATAAATAACTCAGTCTTTTTTAAAAAAAAAATGTATGTGTTAGTCTCTATAAAATGCCACGTAAGATTCTAATATATGAACCTTGTAAAAAAAATTAAGTGCTCCATTCTTCTATCTATTTGAACCGATACGAAGGTCTTATTTTTCTGATCATTTTACACTAAAAGGTCATAATTAATTTTTATCTCTAAGGCTCTTGTAATCAAGTATTTTCTTTATAGGGTCCCAAATAGGGCCTTACGTGACATTTTCCAGCCAAATCTCTAATTTCCATTATCTGTTGGACTAAGTAGGTTATGGTATGATAGTTGAGTAGATGAAATCATCAAATTAATAATTTAGGGACTAAGTAGAGAAAATGTACATAGTTTAGTGGATAAAAAGAAAAAAACGCTACTTAATAACACTTATATTCACCTTTGAGGGACACTTTTAGAAAATCACCAATTTTTCCTTCCATTTTTGGAAAAGGGCCTTCATTTTGGAACAATCCAAAATGAAATAATGGACTCTCAATTTAGAATGGAGAGAGTATATCACTATGTCTCCATTCTAATAATTACTATGTGAAAAAATAAAACACTGCAACCATTATTCAAATTGATAGCTTATGATCCTGTATGAAACAAGGGGAAGAACAATTGAGAGGCAGTGTCATTTGACCTTGCCATTTTGTTGTACATTAAATTATCAAATAATGGTAGTCTCCAAGATAAGCATTCAATTCTTTTAGTGTTGTTTGCTCGTGCAAACATTCCAAAAGAACAACATGGATTTTGCCTTGTGTTTAAAAGAGACTTTAATAAATCCCATTATAGAAACATGCAATGAAGGAGGGAGAGTAATTTCCTTAGAGCATCTGCAATGGGAATAATCAAAATGTGTCACGTCAGCATATGATTATCTATTTAGTTCATAATCAAACTTAACAATCTCTACCTCCATATTGATTATTTTTTGCATCCCTAACCAAAAAAATCCCTACAATACACAATGTACATATGTCCAATTGTAAATGAATTCCAATCATGCACCCAACCATATTAAATTATTCATCTCGATGAGATGATTCCAATGTGGGGTGTTTTTTAGTTATTGATAAAAGTTGTTAAGTTTGGCTATGGAATGAGTGAAATTTGGTTATTTGCTAAAAGACTTGTAATTTTGCTTATTACAATGCGGGGTATTTTTTGAGCATTGTTGTTGAATTTGCTTATCCACACCCATTTGCTTATTACAATAGGAATGCTCTTAGTATTGGTTTTTCACCACCATCTCCGCAAACCAATCGAAAAAAGGAGGATAAAAACTCAATTAAATAATACCACTAATGTAAAGCACGAGAGTGAAAAACCCAAAAAATCCCAAAACCAAAAAAACAAGCATGCAATACACTTTCGAAGGTTTACATGCGCCTTTGTTTGACATAAGATGAAACCAAAATGTTGTTGGAGCATTATAAAATAAAAAAAATTCATCACTTTGAAAAACACAGTGTTCTTCGCATATTGGAGTAGAATGGTTAACATCATGTGACTATATTTTGTGTGGGTTGTGTAGCAGAAATACAAGTGCTTGCTTAGAACGCTCAATTTTTATTGTGGTGGTTAGTTGCTCTTGTGACTTTGCATTGTATTTGTGTTGGTGTTTCGAAATAGAGATGAAGTGTAAAATGAAGGCGAACTCATGACCTCGATGTGAATGAAAGGGAAAGAGAAATGTTGTTGTTAATGAAGCGTGTTCAGCTATTTATGGTGGCCCTGGTAGCAACAAATTAAATGTTTCAGTTAATAGCTATTGAAAGGGCTCCTTTGAGAAGCTAAAAGAACAAAAGGTTGATTTCATACGTTGTATGAAAAAAGATACTAAAATGTGGTCGTCGATCAATAAAACTCTATAGCGTTACCCTTACTTAAATTTGATCAATGAGTGTAATGAAATTGTTGACCTAGAAAATGAAAGGAAAACCTTTCGGCTTGAGAAAGAAATGGGGGGAGATTTGTAAAACCAGTCCCAGATGTTTAGTATTTTAAACTCATATTTTAATTGAATTATGTGTTTATGGGGTTAACTTATATTTGGTGGGTATTTAACTAAATGTGGTTGGTCGGTTGCGTAAGTGGGGAGATGGTGGGAGTACACCATATAACTCTTCTAGGAGGAGATATTTTCTTAAATATCTCACCTCTCTCTTTGCAAACATAGAGAGAGAGAGAGGAGGGCAGGGAGAGTTGGCCAGGAGAAGTGGAGAGGAAGGAGAGAAGGGAAAAAGAAGGAAAAGCCTCTAGGGCTGGTCAGTATCGTAGTTGATTGAAGCTCTAGCTTGGTAAATTTATATTTCTCTTACTTGATTATAGGTTTTATGGTTGATTTCGTAATCTGGATAGTTGGTTTTGAATGAAATTTGGGGTTTAGGATTGAGTTTGTGGAAACTTAGGATCTTAACTTGAATCCCAAGGATTTTGTGCGTAGGACCTACTTTGTTTCATGAATTTGTTAGTGCTTGATAACTCTCTATTATGTATGAGTTTTGGTAGGAATTTGCGAAGTTTTGATGAGGTTTGGATGGGTTATTGGTGGAATTTAAGGTTTTGAATTGCAGGGTGTTCGAATTGAGTATTTTCTGTCGAAACCCAATTGGTATCGATACCTGGTGTGGTTGGTATCGCTACCCTCGCGTTTGGAGACATTTTGGACCAAGTGGTATCGATATCATTTTGGGTGGTATCGATACCAGTAACACAGATTTTTCTGAAATCTCAAACGGGCATAATTTTTTCATTTGGACTCTGTTTTGGGTAAATTTTATATCAAAATTTATGTACCAAAGGCGTACTTTCCAATGGTGGTGGTTTCATGACCTAACTCCAATTCTAAAAGAAGTTATGGTCAGAATACGGTAGAATGGTTATGAGATTCTTTACCAATTTTGGGTCTGTGTTATGATTGAGCACTATGCGAGCTTCGGGACATTTATAGGTCTTTGAAGTGTCATGTTTATGCTTGGTGGGCATCTTTTAATACTTGGTTAGCTTTACAACTTGGTATTAGATATCCGTTTGTAGGTTTTATGAGATAGTAGGTGACTTTGTTACCGTTTTGTCATGTGTTAATATGGTAGGAATGTTATGGAGTGTATCATATATTTACTTAAACATTCCAAGGGATTCATATGCTGATATGATTAACTTGTGGCTAGGTAACAAGCCGGTCAAATGAGAGGTGCCGAAACTGTAAGTTTGGTGTACCTCAATCGATACAAAGGTGAGTGTGTTTGATATGGTTCTTCTCCATATAATACTGTCGTGGTGGTGAGTGTATATCTTACTAATCATAGTTAGCTTTCGATACAGATGTCTTTAATGGGATATTGTTGTAGTGGTGGGTGTATATCATACTAATTGATGGTTTAGCTATTAATATGCATGCATGATGATAAGCATGGTTGGAGGTTGTATATCATGCTAACCAAGATTTAGTTATTGATATACATGTTGTGGTATGTTGATTGTATCCATTTAAGGATTGTGGAGTGAGTCACACCATATCGTGGGCCGTGCAGTCTAATTAACGGTGAATAAGAATATGGTGTGCGGGACTCAATACCTTAAGTACATGGGATGTGACAGGCGTGCCACTGCTTGTGATGTGATTATATTCATGTGGTTGTGCATTGAATATTACTGCTTAGTTAGGTGGACAAGTTGGTTATAACTATTGTATACATTCGAGTATTTCAGTCACATTGGTGATGTGTATTCATATTGATATTCCTTTGGGTATTGTGATATTATGTTGAGCACTTCTATATCTCATACATTATGGCTTTCCTTTTTGGATTGCTAGGTAATAGGTGGCTTGGAGTGGGTTCACTACCGATCATCGTGTTGAGGGGTGTTTGGGCTAGCATTGAATGATGTGGATGAGTGAGTTGGTTGTAGGTAGTGATTTAAGAAGTTGATTTATTTAAGCTGTAATTAAGTTGTCAGTGGACATGTTGAAGTATGAAATTTTGTAGAGTATTGTAATTGAGGTTGTAGTTGGTTAGTCAATACATTGATTTATTTTTATGTTAAGGTGATAAGTCTTCCACTGGGTGTTTATTTCTGATAGGATGTAATTTGTGGTTTGGTCTTCTGTGTGGAATACCATGTGGTCGCGCCGCCTTGGGCCCACATTGGGTGCCGTTTGCGGGGCGGGGCATGACAAGATTTGTGGAGCTGTATGCAAGCAGGTGATCCCTATGAAATGAATAAAAGTGATACGTTTGAATAGAGTTGATCCGCTTAGTATCAAAAAGAGTAATGCAGTTAAAATTATGGCCAATGTAAGCGACGAAGCCATTTAGGCTTGATTTGACCAAAATATCCCTTTAAGGCACGATCTTGCGTTTGAATAGGGTCATTGGTGACAAGTCATAGCTTTTGCACCTGCTCTGTGCAAGCGATTTTTCAAATTACTTTAGTGGATTTTTGGACTTTCATTGTTTTTCCTTTGTGGCCCGTATTGCTATTTTGTTCTTTGTTGTATTGTCTATTTACAGAGGTTTTTATGGTAATTTCATCATCTTTGCCCTGCGTATTTGCCAACATGTAGTAGCATAATTAGAAGTATTACAATCAGTGATGATCAGAGATTGCAATCTGCACACATATTTTTTGATACATACAAATGTCGTACATGTGTAGTTAATGCTAAATTATGGGGATGAAATCTATTGCATTGAAACATGGAGATGATGTTAGGCACCCCACATTATCCTTTTGGTAATTGATTTATCATGCTCCAACTTTTATAACTACACTCTTTTTGATTTTTTTTGGGCTCAGAGTTTTCAGAAGTGACACCAAAGAACACCGGAGCTATATTCCTTTTGGATTTAAAAAACAAAAAGCCACGAGGGATTAGACAGATTCGCAAAAGAAGAGTCCGCAGTGGGAAAAGAGACTATTTCATTATCATAATAAAAAAAATATCAGAGACCGTTGCGGTATAAGCAAATAGATATGAAATTACATTTATTATCTTGCATTGGTATGTCATTTGTGTTTGCTTTTATATTGGCAATTACTTGCAGGCCATTGCTGTTGTGTTTGCTTGTGATCAAGAGGAGTATAGTGTGGTTCTAATAACTCGTTCTGCTCACAAGGTCTAGCCAAAATTGCTTTTGAATTTGAGCTCTATTATTTGCTGTTGTATTTAGTAGTGTTACATACTCCAATTGGTTAGTCAATTGATTAAGAGAACCATCTATGAATCACTTTGGGGCCTTTGGGCTATTGGATGAAAAGGTTATTGCGTTTGTTGTAACTTCATTGCAAGTATGATGCTTTCTATGCGAATCTAATTATTCGTAGTCAACAAACATCCTCTATTACCAATAATAACTCAGTCCACGTTATAAGGCTTCCTATCGTTTACAAATTATTAGCTAATTACTAATGATGAACTTTTTGGTTAATTTAAAGAACAAAGTCTAAATGAAGGCAGCAAGTTGGCCTCTTGTGTTAAAAAAAAGATAGCAAAGCTTCTGATTCACCTCCAAGTGATCAAGATTCACATGGTTTTATTGCTACACCAAATGACCAAATTTCCAGTGAATCAGTTTCAAGCAAACCAACAATTCCATTGTACATATTCAAAGAACAAGTTGTTGAGTTCATACGACGTCTGAGAGCTCTTGATTCAAAGATGCCTTCAGAAATTAGGAATATTGTTCTCCAAGAACCTGTGTTAGATTTAGTACAAGAATGCCATTCCATTGTTGAGCATGAGTTTGAGAAAGAATTCTCAAAGCTTGAGGCCAAATACTACGCAAAATTGCCAGAACATTACATCAATGAAGAACGTAATGATGGTATGAATGAATCTGACACTTTTGGCACCCTCTACGATTCTGTAGCTATTTCGTAATATACTAAATCGCATCTTGTAATAACTATATTGGCCTGTATTTTGTAACATGACCTTTCATTCGAGTACTGAACCGCCATGTACTAGGCACGCTTATCCTATTATCAATCTCAAACAAGAACAGAACGCTAGCATAATCTTTTCATTCTAACTTTTATATTTCATTAACATATATTAGTTTATGCCAATTATGTAACTCAGGTTTGTGACTACATGTGCTGTCAATAGTTTCTAGGGGGAATTACGGTTCAGTGGCTGTTAGGGCAAATAAGTCCCAAGTTATGGAGTAGTTTTTGTGAAATTCCTCTGGATATAAAATGAAGAAAACTAATTCATAATACATGAAAAGGGCCATACAAAAAGACTAATATACCCCCCTTAGTATCATTATGATTTTCTAGCAAAAAAAGCACACCCACGCACACATATAGATACATACATATACAGAGGAGAGAGAGAGAGAGAGAGAGAGAGAGAGAGAGAGAGAGAGAGAGAGAGAGAGCCTAATTTTGAAATCCTCAAATTGATGACTTAAATCTCAAATTTCGACACAAATAGTGATAAAGAAACCAATACCCATTTCAGAGACCCTAATTTCACAAGCAAAACCAATATAATCTCCACAGAATTTCTCTATCAATCTTGCGCACAAGTCTAGACATAAAGGGATCTAATTTAAACTCCACGGATTTCTCTCTTTCTTACAGAATAATTCCCACGCAATTTTGTCAAGATCCAATCAACGTTCCTACTCAAAGAAAATTCGAAATGTCGTCGATATTCAGCGGAGATGAAACGGCGGCGGCCACACAATCACACACGGCACACACACTGCTTTTTTTTTTTTAAACACTCGAATGGGATTTGGGGAAGTGGGGGAGGTGTGTGGTGGTGGAGGAGGGCCAAGAGATGGAGGTGAGGTGGAGGTGGTGACTGGACCGGAGGAGAGGAGGTGGGGTGGTGCAGCGGTAGGAGGCTGGCCGAGAGGGAGGCCGGTGATGGTGGTAGGAGATGGTGGTGGCCGGCGGCGGTTATGGTGGTGAACCGAAGGTGGTGGTGGCTATGGCTGCCTCTCTCTCTCTCTCTCTCTCTCTCTCTCTCTCTCTGTTGAACAGGAGGGATGGGAAGAATGGTAGGTGTGTGTGTATGAGTATATGTGTGTGTATACTGTATATAATAATGGGGTGGGAGGGAAACTGGTGGAATTAATGGGCATTAATTAGAGAGAGAGAGAGAGAGAGAGAGAGAGAGAGAGAGAGGTGGGTTTGGCCGTGGGATGGTGGTGGTGGTGAAGAGGTTGAGATTCTGAGAAGGGGGATTTGTGTTTTGTTCTTACACCATACAGAGGACAAGGGGGCCAATAAAATGTCGTACAGGGGAAGGGGTATTGTTGTCTGTGTAAGTTTGAAATACCATGTCTTGGTAATTATTTGTTTCCTTACCATTACTTCATAATTTCGAAAAAGTAGTCCATAAATTCAGACTTATTTGTCCCTTGTTCCACTGAACCATAATTCCCCATTCCATTCATTTGAGTGATTGTTTGTTTAGTCAATGGTCATAGTTCTCACTGCACCTTTTGTTAGTATTGTTCAGCATGTAAAATATAGCTACATTGCCAAATATAGCACCTTTTGTTGCCAAATACAGCTACGTTGCATCAGCTGACAAACAGCTAAATGAACTTTAATGAAAGACATGGTTCTTGTATTTCTCTCACCATTATAAGTGCATCTATATTTTTTTAATGGTCATAGTTGTCGCTTTGCTATCAATCTTTAATTTTCATAAACTTCCATTGTCATTAAAATTGATTCTTTCCCGTGAAGCAAATAACCAACATTGGTTCATAAAACATATTAGTCTAAATGCTAGAGATCAAGATATCGTTAAATATTTTGCATCATGCTGCCTTATTCGTTCTGTTTATTTGTACTGTTATTATTCAAGATAATTGAATCATTTCATCTCTGTATGATTTATACCAACTAATCAAGAAAACATTTTCAAAATTCAAAATCCAAATAAATGGATTATTCTGAATCAGGAGTGACAACAATAGGTAACCATTTATAGTTCATGTCAAACAGCTTGGAAAAGCCAAGGATTTGAATTTACTCAAAAGGTATGTCTCTTCCCTTTCCGAGTCAAGAACTCTCTAATTTACATACACAATGGGAATATTGCATGCAAAATATATGCTGAAATGGTCGATGATATGAATCATCCATATAGTTAGCATAATTCTGCTTTCCAATAGTTTCTTTTAATTAATCATATTATATCAAATTTACACTACATTAGCAGAGCAATCTTGTTTCGCATTATGCTTTTAGTTGACAAACATTTGTTTCCCTTGACAATAACTACATATTTCCAGTAAATGAAATCTTCTCACTATTGTAACCGCGTTCCTAGACATTATAATGTCACACCGGCGCGCGTAGCGCGTCGGCAAAGCACTAGTATTAAGCTAACAACAATGGTTAGGATGACAACAGCGGCAGCAAGTAGACAGAAAACACTCACCCTATTTAAGATTCTTCCACTTGGGGTGGAATCAAAAAATGACATGGGAGCATGGAAAATGCACAAATGCATTTTGTTGAAGAGTATAGTGGCAGTCTTAAACCCAGCAGTTATCAGAAACAAGGCTCTAGAAAGAATGCAGAAAGAACTTCCAATCGCCAGAGCCACATAAACGATTATGAGAGTAGAACCCTCGACAGGAGGTTTCACTTCCTTTGACACTGGAGTAGCCAAAGCCATCCAGTAGTTGCTTCCTATTTGAAGTAGCTGAAATAGAACTTGCGACAGCAAAATGAAAGGCACAAGAGCTCCTCTGTATGCTGTTGTTATGTATTTCCTGTAGACCGAAAGACCGACTCTTCCTTTTTCCCTTTCTTCTTCTTGAACTAGCTGTCCTTTTTCTCCAACTATATCGTCCGTTCCATTTTGGTCATCTGCACCAGCTTCCTCTTTCTTCACGGACTTCTGAACACCACATGTGCTACCATTCTCCCCATCAATGGTTGAATTTTCTGATACTGAGCCGGCCACGGTGGAGTCTAGTGCTGATAAAGCTTTCTTATGTGCACCCACAAGCTCCATAAAGTCAGTCCCTGAATTGACGATGCCATTGTATTTCCCAGCTTCAGTAATCGTTCCATCTTTCATGACCTAATGACAAAGGAAAAATATCCCACAAGGTCTCGAATTAAATCACCGGAATTCTATCCAACTATAATTTGCAAAAATTGATAAAACCGCTTTTGAATTGATCTCACTTTTTTTTGAAAGGAAAAAAAACTACTTTGATATTTCATTGTTGAGCAATAACTTCATCCTTGAATAAAATGTTTATTTGTAGCAATATCAATTATATGTCAAAGACAGAAGAAACAAGACAAAAATAGCTCACCAAAACGAGATCTGGAGCAGGTAAGAACTCCAATTGATGAGTAACATAAATGACGGTTTTTGAACCCAAAAGGCCCAATAAGCATTCCTGTATAAGCAAAATGCTTCAGTGAAAACCCATAGAAATTGACGAGGAAAAAATTTGTAGGGATCGGCTCTCAAATTAGGCTTTCTAGCAGTTGCGTATCAGAGACAACAGCTGCAGCAGCTCATTGATCAGGCAGAGGGCATTGAAGGCTCCGTTCCAGAAATGGAATAAGAACTTATTTTTTGTTTAATAATAAGACTTATTCCACAAATATAAAAAGGAGTTACTTATTTTTGAAGAATTTATATAGGTACCAATAGGCACGGGGAGGGAAATCGTACCGACGGCCGCGCCGGGCCGTCTCCGGCCACCGGACGGCCGATCCGAGCCAGATCATATATATATGGAAAAAGGGTGCTCGGATCAAGTACCATACACACCTCGGATGCCGTTGATTCCCGCGGGGGGCCCCCTCGGGTTTTTTTTATAGAATTGTTGAACGGCTCGGATCAGCTGTCCAGTGGCCGGAGACGGCCCGGCGCGGCCGTCGGTACGATTTCCCTCCGTTGGGGCCCATTATCATAGCAACAGTCTTATTTTTTGTATAAGGCAACTTCAAGCTCAAAAATCATGTGTTTACGTAAATAATTTTTCTATCATTATAGATCTTATTTGATAAATGTCATTGAGATCTTTAATATGGTGCAAAAAAAAATTGAAATTTTTTTTTCATTTACATTATTTTTAAGTTTGAAAACGCGAAAAGAACTTTTTATTTGGGTTTTGTGGAATGACCCTTCTTATTTTTGAATGAAAAGTGGCAAAATAAGTATTTATTTTTTAAGAAGGTTTCCGGAACGGAGCCTTAGTCTCCCCTTGTATGGTTGGAGTTCCATGTCTCAAATTGACCGTTGCACTTGGCTCTCCCTGTGGCCAGGTATACATGGCTCTTCTCCTGTTTGTGGTGAACTAGATACAAAGAGTTGAGAGACAAATTCTAGAGTGTACGTGAGGTTGTTTGTGCGTGTTTGGTTTACGGCCTTGGTTTGGCATGACAAAATTACATCAAAAAAGAAGCACAAAAAAGATTTCATAGTCACCTTAAAGAGATGGCTTCCTGTATGAGCATCCACAGCACTAAATGGATCGTCGAATAGGTAAATATCTGCATCTTGGTATAAAGCACGTGCAATCTGTATTCTTTGCTTCTGGCCCCCACTCAAATTGATTCCCCTCTCACCTATGACTGTCTGATCAAAGGGGAGAATTTCTAGGTCATTCGTCAAAGAACATGCTTCAAGTACTTGGTCATACCTCTCTCGATCCATCTCCTCTCCAAACAGTATATTCTCTTCAATCTTTCCACTCTGTATCCACGGCGACTGAGCAACATACGCCTTTGCTCCGCAAAGCTTAATAGTCCCTGATATTTTGGGCACTTCTCCCAAGATACAGGAGAGTAAGCTCGACTTTCCTGATCCAACGGTGCCACAAACAGCAACCCTCATACCACGAGAGACACTAATGTTTATGTCTTTCAATGTTGGATTAGGGGAAGATACATCCCAAGAGAAATTCCCATCAACTACCTCAATTGCAGTGTCAGAGCTACCTATCGGAAGCTTCTCTATAACATCACTTGGTAAGTCATCGAGTTGGAGAAAAGAGGCTATTCGATCAAGGGAAACTTTTGTTTGAGCTATCATTGAGATTGTGTCAGGAAGATTATAGATAGGCTGTTGAAGTATGGTAAATGTTGCTAGGGCGGATAAAATCTTCCCAGACTCGAGGGGGATTCCTAGAAGCGAAAATTGGTCAAAGAAAAAGTGTAACCGAATTTTTTCACCCATCCCATTTCAGTGTTCCTAAGTTCTGTAACTTTTGACAAAAACTTCATCTCCCATGCCTGAAGCTTGAGGATCCGCATGCTCCTCAAGATTTCAGATGTAGCCTTCATCCTTTTATCCTTTGATGTCATTATCTTTTCCAGAAACTTCTCCTGCAATCTCCCAAGCGGAACATTCGCCAACATCACTAGCCCAGTAGTGACTAACGTAGCAATGGAAGCAAGCCCAAGATTCTTGTACAAGATTATCAAGGCCAGGACAACTTGGACTATGACCAACCACGGATCGTGGATCCAACCAAAGTCTGAGACCCTCTGGGCATCAACAGACATTAAATTTATGATTTCCCCGCTCGTGTGTGCCTGCTTTGATTGGCATGAAATGCTCAAGCCTTTATTGTAAATCATGGCAACCAAAACTGCCCTAGCCCTAATTCCAGCCTGTTGCAACCTAAAGAACCAGTGCCTCTGAGCCAAGCACTCGATGAGCTTCGCAAAGAAGAATGCGGCTACCAAAACGTACCCTTGGTTTTCAAAGGCTTGATTTCCGTTAAGGTATTGAACAAAGGAGTCAATGAGGTAGGGACCAACATAAGACGCTAGCGAATATATTAGCGCTAAGGAAGCCGTTAATAGAATTTCCCATTGTGTTGTTAAGATCAGTGCCTTCACAAGCTTAAATGTGGTTATTTTGCATCCAATATCAGACTCTAGCTTACTTCGAAAAACTGGAAAAGCCCCCTTGACACTGTCCATACCGGCTAGTTGAGGAACATCGTTAAGGTCTAATTCTTTCTTATAACCGATGCAAATCAAAGGACTCATCAAAGAGAAACTAAGGATGCTAAGAAGACTAGCATAGGAAGAAGGGGCAACAATTTCACCCCCACTAGACTGATTTGACTCTGCACCATTACTTGTACCATTCAAAAGGGGTTCTTGAAGAAGGCCATCTTCACTCTCCTTCTCCCCCAAAAACCCCAGCAAACAAAAGAAAAAGCCCATAACAGTGGAGATGATATCAGACACAAATAACTGAGTTGGTAGAGATTGATCGTTTTTATTATAAAGGAAGTCTACCATAAGGAAACAACAGGACATGGAGAAGTGTAATCCCCACCAGACTCTCAATAAAATTGGGAACCTTGGCCCACCTGAATTCTTGCAATGGGTGTGCAAATAAACAGAGATTGCTAACCAAGCAAGTGTTCTGAGTCCAAAATCCATAAGGGTTACAATCTTTTGATCAGACCAACCCTTTCTGTACCATGAAAAGTAATTTAATACCCACAGAACGAGGTTAAAAAGCGAAAGACCCAAGCAACAAAACAGAGCTTGATTGTAGTAGGAAAATCTTGTTCTCCTATTATTGCTCCGTCTTGGCCCTTCGGTGGGAGTATTCATTCTCATGATTTTCCTACCTACCCATGTGATGAAGAGGAAAAATAACAAAACCAGGTGCAAAGAACCACAAAACCCACGTAGGAAAACGGGTTGGAGAACGAAATTACTGGGAATGTACATGAGTGATGATGAGTATGAGTGAGGGAGAAAAGTCGACATACCCATCTTCGTTGATCTCAAAAATTCCATCTTTGTGGAGTGTTTGGTTTGTGGGAGAGAAAACTGGTATATCAAAGGTGGCAATGGGTAGAAACCGCAGAATACATGAAAAATTCTAACTCCACACCCATCTACACACCCACTTATATACCTACACTCACAATATGGGTCCCACATACACTGGGTGTGTAGTGTGTACGGATTCTACCTCTATTTTGAATATGAGTGTTTAATTGGGTCTGTAAGTGGATGCAGAAGCAGAATGATTGAGAATACATTGATGTTCTGATAGAGTGAACAGTGAACGATTCGTAGGTGTGTGTATTGTACAATATCTATTTTTATCCTACTCTCCCCGCGCTTAAATAAGTGTAGGTCTTATAAAAGAAGTGTAGGTCTTATAAAAGAGGCATGTTTTTCTTTAAAAATTCAATTTTTTTTGGGAGTGATTTTTTGTAAATAATAATTTAATAATAAGTTAGATTAATTAATTAAAATACATTATTGTGTGTATAATTGACATTACTTAGAAAATCGTATACAAAATATATTATCTTTAGATATACATTTATCCATACTCATTCCTTATCATCTCTAACCAAAATTCTATCCAAACAAATCATCCACTTTCCTTTCACACTCCATCACCTCCACCCTTATCCAAAGATTTCCTTTTATGAATTGGCTAAATGTAATAAATTCGCAGTTGTATTTAGCAGTATCTGTTTCTAAAGTACTGTAGCTCAGCATGACGTAAACGACGTTTTAAAGAATGATACTATTGAATTCGAACAAATTTTCCCTATGATCTAAATACGCTCTGCTCGATCAACAAATGTTCCCCACTCCTACATAGTCATCAAATCAAATAAAAAAGAACATTTGGGTATCGGGTTAAGTTACAAGTTCAAATTGGGAAGAAAGTTCAGATTCTCCTCGAGCCTTGGCCAATTGCAAAGAACCTGTGGTTCGAGGTCTGGTTTGGTTTTGGCCTAGGCCTTGTGCTTGGATTTGGCTTTGGGTCCAAAGTCCAAGTAATATTTTTCACTTCCATAAAGATAGTACTCCTTCCGTTCCAAAGTGTTGTTTTTTTTCGGGCAATCATGCTACTCAAACAATGGTTAATATTTCATAATCTATACTGTTTTTTATAATTTTGAAAATATTGTTTAATAAAATTAATTAAAATTTATCAAATAAGATCTATATTAGATATAAAAACTAGTATTAAGTATAAATTGAAAGATACAGATTTTTTTGTTTTTTTGAGAGATCCCAATAGTGAAACAGAGAAGCAACAATTTGGGACGGGGAGTAGTATTTTGTTAAGCTTGAGCAAAATTAAAATCGGGCCAAACTTGTGTGTTGATGGATCTGGGCTGCCTAGGGGTTGGGCTTGTGAGCCCAACATGCGATCAGTAGTTGTACTTGAAGACCACCAGCTTTGAGCTGGTTCCGCCTCTCATGGCTGCATACGTCGCCCTCATTTCGAGCGTGAGAAAATCTTTTTAACAGAGGGTTTTGTGAACAGTTGCTTACAGACGTGAATTACGCCCTTTTAAGAGTGTTTTTGGACGGCTTGGCTTTGCATCTGAAGCGGTTTGATGCATGTGGGTTTACATGCATTGAACGGTTCCGGACGAGATTGTGTTTTAAAGTTGTGAAATGCTACATATATAATTTTCGACCACAACTTCAGATATAATTGCATCCCGAGCCGTTCAATGTATATGGCCAAACGCATTTGAGGTCGAGAGTTGTGTATATAGACTTGCATCGAACGGTTTGAGATGCAATTGTGTTCAAAGTTGTGAAATGCTACGTACACAATTCTCAACCACAAACTCTAAACATCATTACGTTCCGAGCCGTTCAATGCACATAGCCGGACGTAGTTGGGGTCGAGAGTTATGCACGTAAACATGCATCGATCAGCTCTGAACGCGATTGTAATTTAAAATTATAAAATATTACGTACACAATTTTCGACCACAACTCTTGACATCCTTGCGTCCTGAGCCGTTCAACGTTGGACCCAATTGTAATCAAGAGTTGTGCAGGGTAGGTAAGACTTTGGGAACAGGATGTCAAATTTTTTCTGGTTTTATATCCTCAAGAGTTCAACATCTTGCGGTGCACTGTGGGAATGTGGAATTCGCAGCCGTGGTAGCTGCACTGCCACTTCTCCCCCCACCAGCAAAGAAGAGAAAAGATGAACTCCTCCCCTACTCGATTTCACCTCTTCAAGCGCCGCAAGGAACCCTAATATTCATATCTCTCTCACTCTGCACATGCAAGCATTTTTGTATCCAATTCATCTCAGCAATTTTCACTTCTCATGGATGTATCAGCTGAATCCTTCGTCAATCGCTCCACATTCTTCACTTCTCCCAAACCCCTCCTCTCTTACCACCATTGTAAACTCCCCGCAACAACTTACCCGAAAAACCACCATTTCCCTCGCCAAATCCAATCCAATCCCGTCCGTCCATTCGCTCGCACCGACTCCACCGGTTCAAGATTCAAGCAAAATGCAATCTTCAACGTCAGAGCCTGTTCCGAATCCCTTGCGGCGGCTGACGGTGGAAGCGACGGTGTTACGGACTCGGTCAATTTAGGGTTTGTAGAGGTACTGATGAAGCGCGGGGTTGTGCTGGCTGCTATTGTGTGTGGAGTGGTTGTGGCTGGTTGCCGTAGGGCTTTCGCGGCGGAGAGCGCGGTAGTAGTAAATAGTTCTTGGCCTAAAGTGTGGCAGGTTCTCACGGTTTTCAAAGAGCAAGGTTTGATCTTGGCCGCGCTTTTGAGTCTGTCTGCGTTTTTCTC
>CM033795.1:2792361-2817361 GCA_019656835.1 Rhododendron ovatum
AGAGTGGATTTTTTAATTTTAATTTTTTGATTTTGCAGCCGTTTCTTTAGAGTGCAACAAAAGGACAGGAGCTGAACCCTACACTCCCATCTGCAACAGTGGAATCCCATCTGACTCTCTCTCTTACTTTACTCTCCCCATCTGCAACCATCTCTAATCTCCTTCAAAATACACGACCCATTCTCTCTCTCTCCACACCACCGGAGATGACATCACCAACGCCGGAACACCCGCACCACAACGGTCTCTTCCTCTCACCCACCGACACCCAGACCCACCCCCAACCCCAACCCCAAAACACAACTCTCTCTCTCTCTCTCTCTCTCTCTCTCTCCTCTCTCTTTGCATAAAATGCTCAACTCTCTCCGACGATGGCGCTGCACAGATCAGAGAGCTCTCCTCTCTCACACCAAGTCCGATTGGAGAGGTTCTCTATCTCTCTCATCTTTCTCATCTCTCACTCGAAGTCCGATGTGAAGATCAATCTCGACTGCCGATTCAAGAGGGAGCGAGAGAGACAGAGAAACAGATGCATGAAGAGGAGATCAATTGAAGATTTCATCCATCGAAGTTCCTCGCTAGAGGTAATCTCATGACTGATCATTTTTTTTTCCTTCACGTCTTCTTCAGACTGATCATTTTTTTTTTCCTCCACGTCTTCTTCACCTTCTCCAGCTTGGTTCGCTCTCTGTGTATGTGTGTGTGCATATATATATGTACATAGAGAGAGAGAGAGAGAGAGAGAGAGAGAGAGAGATGATTAAAAAGATATAGCCAGAGATTTGCCATTCAATATTTGGCAGAACAAATGAATTTGAGAGATTTGCCATTCAATATTTGGCAGATTTGCTATTCAATATTTGGCAGAAGAAATCAATTCGAGAGATTTGCCATTCAATATTTGGCAGAAGAAGTCAGATTTTACTCTGATTCGTTGGGGAGATGCAGAGAAAGTACTCGCATGACTTTACCAAAGCACCCTCACACGAGAACCCAAACAGTAAACCAAAGAACGAAAAAAAGGATATGGAAGGAAAACATGGAAAGTCAGAAAACCCATTAAAGTAAAAAAAAAATCAACACCATCTGCACACCCCAATCTGCAGGATCCACCACTGGTTGCCTGCAGAACGACCAAAACAACCCTACACAGAACGATACAACTTCACAACTTCACAGACACACGAGGGCAATCTTGGCAGTACACAAAGTTCGTCGCTTACACGTACGGACAATTTCAATCCTCCTTTAGTGAGCCCGAGGGGATGCTGTTTCAGTAAGATGGTCAGTATTTCTTCAAACTATTTGAACATTTACTTATTTCATCTATTTATTGGTTGGTAAAATGTTGACGTTCTTCCAAGTAACGAAGATGATATATTGGAACGTAGCCTTTGAAAAAACTAGAGAGAATTGGCAAACCATAAGAGCCTCTTGGATGTGGTGGTTTCTTTTACCAACTCGTACCTTGATAAATTGTATGAGTCTGATTATCAGAGCTACACAGTCACGAATGTCATATGCTGCAACGTCAATAGTCTTTTACTTTGTTGCAGCAATATTACATACCATCTACACGAGAACTAGCACGATTGGGTGGTGTATGTAAAGCTCTAGTTATACAACATTTTGCTAAAACCATGTCAGGATCCACTACCATTAGGAGCTTTGATCAGGAATCGCGATTCAAGGAATTGAGTATGAAACTGATAGACGGGCATTCTCGGCCAAATTTTTACACTGTTGGTGCAATGGAGTGGCTTTCCTTCCACTTCGATATTTTATCTTCTGTTACATTTGCCTTCTTTTTGGTTTTCTTGATCTCCATTCCAATGGGAACCATTAATCCGAGTAAGGAGTTTTTGGTTTTCTTCTTTATTGACTATTGTACTTTGCACCCTGGAAAGTGTTCGAAAGTTTGATGATCTGTCTTTTGTTTCTTCATTTGTAGGTATTGCAGGGTTAGCAGTTACATACGGGCTTAGTCTGAACATGTTACAGGCGAGTGTTATTCGGAATCTTTGTAATATGGAGAATCAAATCATATCAGTTGAAAGAATACTTCAATACACTGCTATCCCAAGTGAACCTCCTCTTGTTATAGAAGAAAAGAGACCAGATGGTCACTGGCCAGCTCGTGGAGAAGTTGTTATCCAAGATCTGCTGGTATGGTACAAAAGTTCCGACCTCCTTTGGTTTTGTCTGTCTCATGGCTCTGTGGAAAGTAAGTAGAAGGAAGAGGAAAGAAGCAAAATTCAAACTTCCTTTTATTCACCATCCACCTATGTGACATGTACTCCGCTACATGTTTTTTAGGCAAATTTATAAAGGGTCTACACCCAAAAACTCAAGGAAACAACCTTGAGAAGGAACTGAACAATACAAGAGTGAAAAATAAATAAAAACCAGCAAAAACAAAGCCCGTAAAACAAAGGGAATGGACGATTGAAAGCAGAATTAAGCTTGACCAAACACTATCTTAGGAATGCCCCACCCCAGACAAATCCTAATATTTTCAGTAGTCTTGGGAATCTTCCTCCATGAGACTGCACAGGCTTTCACTTCATTCACAATCTGGTTATCAACAGTAGCAAAAAACATTGATACCCTAGCAAATTACATTTTGGAACAAACATTCCGAAAAGTGGTACGCTTATGTTCCAATACGATGAATTTAGCGATCCATAAATTTCCCTTATCAAGACTAGAGATATTGGAGCTTTAAAAGTTCATCATAATGGTCATAGAAATGTGTTTTACGTGAAGAATTACAACATACATTATTTCATGGGATAATATTCTCTTGAAATAAGAACATTCTTGGAATGTGAACTTTAGAAGCCTACCTCTATTGTTCTGGTATTTAGGGCATGTGGCATGCCACATTCCCATTCTTGTTACTCCTACCAGAACAATCCGTGCTCTGGGTAACATAGCTCCTGAACATATTAATGTTTATTTTTCCATCCGTAAATGGCGTTTATAGGATGTCAAGAGTATTTAACGCAATATATACTACATTGTTATCCATAATTCTACCTTGAACTCAAATTAGTAAATGTGATTCCAAGTGTCCAACAAAATGTGAGACACTAATCGGGCATCCAAGGACAGCTATGGAGCACGGGTACCGGTACGCGGTACGGGTACGGTACGGGTACGGGTACGGGAAACGGCAAAACCCTCAAAAAGTAGGGTACGGGTACGGCGGGGGTACGGTGAATATATATATATATATATATAATATATATATATATATATATATTTTATTGCATAAAATGAAATATAAACCCATTTTACCAACAAAAAGCAACATACATAAAAGTTCTAAGTTCATACATCAAGTTCAACGTGCCTAGATCAAAGCAAGACGAGTTCCTAGTTCCTTACATACCAACAGTACTTATAAACATTGTTCATAATTTCAAAAAGCATAGGTTGAGCTAAGAATTAAGGATCTTGAACTTCATCGACTTCATCTCTAAAGATCACAGCTTCCATCTCTGGCTCATCAAGTGAAAGATCAGCAACTTCAAGCATACCAACACCCCCCATTGAATCAAATGCATCTCCACAAATGTCCCACAACTTAGTCTCTCCTTCGGTATAAAGTGGTTGCCTCCTTGAAAGAAGACGGATATTGTAGTGCACGAAGACTAAATCTTCACATCGTTGGGGTGTCATCTTATTTCTTCTCATGGAGTGAATGAAAGAGTAGGTACTCCAATTTCTTTCACAACATGAAGAAGAACATGGTTGGCTAAGCAATTTCAAGGCTAAAGATTGGAGAATAGGTGCGGAAGCTCCATGCACCAACCACCAAACTCTTGGCTCCAGCACTCCTCTATCAACCATCGAGTCCGAATCCCCAAAACCATCTAAACAACCAGAAAACTTAGCATATTCAATGTTAACAATCCTCCTTTCATCTTGGTCCGGAAAAAATCTCTTAAAGCACTTCATTCGCATTGCCGAAATTTCTTCATCCAAGTGAGGAGCAACACGATTCCCTACAAGCCACGTAGTACTATAATACCTACATGATACATTACAAGATAAAAAGAAATGAGTTAAATTGTTATTCTTGTTCAGCTCAGTACGAAAAGTTGAAACCTAAAGTGTTTAAATTGTTATACCTTGGATTCAATGAATGTGCAAGGCAATGAAGAGGAGTGCTACTTTTTGTCCACCTCTCAACTAGAATTTGGTAAACCACATAATAGAATGTTGACTCCTCATTTTCTAGTTTGCCTTCATGCCTATAAATGGATGCCTTCACCTTTTCAATCATTGAATCCCACATTTCATATACCAAGTGTAGACATGGCCGGTCGGTGTCACAAAATCTAAGCATCTCATAGATAGGCAATGTGAAAGAGAGTATGTAATTAATCTTGTCCCACCAAATATCACTTAACACTTTCTCCTTCACTGATGCCGCTTTCCCAACATCATCTTCTCTATAGGAAGACCACCTCTCACTTATCACCATCGCTTGGAGGCCGCGAGAAATAAGTTTAAACCTTTTCAACATAATTATCGAAGAGGCAAAACGTGTGTCGGCAATGGAAAGCAACTTCAAGGACACAAATTCATTGAATATGGCCAATCTCATTGAATGGTTCATGATGAAATTTTTCACAAACATCACATCATCAATCACATGTTTAATCCAAAGGCATTCATCAAATGCAAAGCCAGCAACTCCAGTTTCTTTTGGAGCACACATGTTCTTAAGAGCAAGATTAAGTGTGTGCACGACACAAGGTGTCCAAAAGATTTTCGGATAAATACCTTCAACGATTGATCCAGCGGCACTACAAACGGGAGCATTGTCGGTTATTACTTGAACCACATTTTGAGGTCCAACCTCATTAATTGCTTCACCAAGTAGCTTAGCAATAAAGATCTTGTCCTTGGTCTCACCCTCACAATTAACAGCTCTCATGAAAACAGCTCCACCATCAGATGCTCCCATAAAATTAATGAGAGGCCTCCTTTGTGCATCACTCCATCCATCGGCAACAACACTTAAGCCCTTCTCATTCCATGTTTTTTTAATTGGCTCCAACAACAATGCAATGTGTGCCCTTTCCTTTTGAAGTAGTGTAGTCCGCAACAAGTTATAACCAGGAGGAACATACCCCGGAATATTATTCTCAGCAGCAAATTGAAAAGCAGCAATAAAATATGGATTCCTAGCCAAATGGAAAGGCAAGCCAGCCGAGTAAAACATACGAGCAATATGAGAATGCAAAGTTTCTCGAGCACCCGTATTCATCGCCTTCTCTAAGGGAGAGTTCCCCGCTGCCTTTCTTTTCTTCGGCTCTGGATCATAACCCTCCAATCTAAAACCCCCAACACCCCCAATTGTCGTAGATGGAGGTAGAGGAACGTTTTTAGGCTGAGCCATAATTTTCCTTTTCTCAGCTTCTTCATGTGCTTTTTTTATTTCGACAAGAAGTTCAGACCTCTCCTTCACAACAGGGCACACTCTAATTCCTTTATCTTTAGTTAGCAACAAATGGGCTTTGACTCTCATGTATGACCCCTGAAATTCAATGTTGCATAAATTGCACTTGAACTTTGTGTTGTTACCCCCTTCACCCCTTTTAATTAATTTAGTCACATAATCCCATAGGGGAGCATTCTCATCGTGATCAGCAGGTGTACTAGTAGCACCACCAGTTGAACTTGAACCCATGCTGCTCATTGAACTCATCTCCCTATGAATTATGAAATAATCACAGTGCATTCAATCAGTGATTCGGTACAAATATTGCCTATAAAAAAAAAATCAGTACAAACGCGTGGATGTTGGAATGACAATTTTGTTCGCTGATTTGGGTATTTTTGACACTTGAGCAAAAGGGTTTTTTCAAAAGTACCATTTGGTTATTGTAAAATTCAAGCAGCAGGAGGAGAATCTGATAGTTGAACTCCATGCAGTTCTTGGCAACATATATACACATACATTACACATGCATATATACATGCATATATACAGAGAGAGAGAGAGAGAGAGAGAGAGAGAGAGGAGAGACGGATGAAGAAAGAAAGAGAGAGGAGAGACGAAGAGAAAGACCGATGAAGAGAGAAAGAGAGAGGAGAGACAGAGAGAAAGAGACGGAGAGAGAGAGAGAGAGAGAGAGAGAGAGAGCGAGAGAGAGAGAGAGAGAGAGAGAGAGAGAGAGAAAACTTACGTGATTTTAGTTCTCCAACATCGCTGCCTCTTTTTCTCTTTTTTTTTGATCGCTGCCCCTCTCAGTCACGTATATAAGAGTCAAAAGATAAATAAATTACACCATTAGCCCATATTTTATAATTATTTACAAAAAAGTCTCTGAAATTTTGGAAAAATTTCACTTTGGGCTAAAACGTACCCATGCCGTACCCTTGCCGTACCCTGGCCGTACCCTTGCCGTACCCAAAATTGTCAAACGTACCCTATCCAATTTTGCCGTACCCGGTACGTATTTGCCGTACCCACGCCGTACCCGTACCCGTACCCGTACCCGGTACGCGTACGGCAACATTTTTGGAGTACCCGTGCTTCATAGAAGGACAGACTTCATGGGCAATGCATATGGATAATATATATATATATATATATATATATATATATATTATGTTGACATGTATGCATGTAGGTCAGATACGCCCCACACATGCCACTTGTGTTGCGAGGCCTTACGTGCACTTTCCGTGGAGGAATGAAGACAGGAATCGTGGGGAGGACGGGCACTGGTAAATCAACCCTGATACAGACACTATTCCGCATTGTTGAGCCTGCTGCTGGTCAAATTCAGATAGACGATATCAGCATTTCCTCGATCGGGCTCCATGATTTACGATCTAGATTAAGCATCATTCCTCAAGATCCAACCATGTTTGAGGGGATGGTGCGAAGCAACTTGGACCCACTTGAAGAGTACACCGATGAACTCATTTGGGAGGTGGGTTGATTTCCTTTTCTGTTTATTCTGTTTTGGCACTGATAGGGTCCATTGGGACAGGTTTCTCTCCTGCATATGATGTCCATATAGTCATATACCATACCTGGATAGGTGCTTTTCGTGTTTGGATGAAATTTTGAATACCTGTTTCATTTATTTAGGCTCTTGATAAGTGCCAACTTGGAGATGAAGTCAGGAAGAAGGAAGGCAAGCTTGATTCAGCAGGTTTTCTTCATCCACTATTCCCACACAATCAAAGGGGAAAAATAACTTTTCATGGGAAGACAAAGTAGACCTTGAAGTTTTCAGAGTCTAAAGAGCTTTTCATTCCGAATGGCGGTCATGCTCCAACAGGATGAATGCAATGCTCTCCCACTGAATTTTGGACAAAAAATTTCAGGACGTACAAAAATTGCTTGAGAAACCATCTTGTCTTCGTAAAAATGTTCTCTCTCCCTATTCCAGACAAGACTGCATTATAGTTAACAAGTTCCTAACGCTCACTTTTTTTTTCTCCTTCGTGCAGTTACTTCAGTTACTGAGAATGGGGAGAATTGGAGTATGGGTCAGCGGCAGCTGGTTTGCCTCGGGCGGGTGCTACTCAAGAATTGGAGTATGGAAGACATGATGGACTTTGCCATCTCTATATTGGGACGCAACTTGATAGTACTCACAACGTTGAATAACAAGGGGTCCGAGAACAACGTTATGATTGGGAAGGTCCGTGCGATCAACGACGGGACAGTAGTTTCTTGTCACCAAATTTTGTTCCCCTACCTGCTCTATTATTGTCACTTAGTTCCAGAGGTTCGGGTGTACCAAGCTGAGATATTGGACCCCAAAACAAACATCAAGATCAACCATGCTGTTGCCCTCTGCCACCTGGACCTTAAAATGAGGACCTTATATGCGGACCTCCCATTTCTTGCTTTTTCCGATCGGATTTCGATGATCCGAGTCGCTCAATGTGTTTAGAATATGATTTCAAAGGTACCCGCGAGAAAGGCAAGAAATGGGAGGTCCGCATATAAGGTCCTCATTTTAAGGTCAGGTCCAAGTGGCAGAGGGCAACAGCATGGTTGATCTTGATGTTTGTTTTGGGGTCCAATATCTCAGCTTGGTACACCCGAACCTCCGGAACTGAGTGACAATAATAGAGCAGGTAGGGGAACAGAATTTGGTGACAAGAAACAGCTGTCCCGTCGTTGATCGCACGGACCTTCCTAATCATAACGTTGTTCTCGGACCCCTTGTTATTCAACGTTGTGAGTACTGTCAAGTTGCGTCCCAATATAGAGATGGCAAAGTCCATCATGTCTTCCACACAGCCCACGAACCGCTTCTTCTCGCCGGCGCTCGGTGCCCTCTCACAATCTCTCACTGCTGCCGCGAGCATGCTGGCCATGGTCGAGTTCTCCCCCGCTTGATATATCTTACGCATCTCTGGAATCTTGGACGTGGAAAACGGTAATTTGGTGGAAACCACCCTAGGCAAAAACGACCTCTTGGGCGTTTTGTCCTTGATGTCCGGCATCCGCATGATCGTCCCCTTCGTCAGCATCCTCTCCCTGAAATATTTACCCGGCTCCATCGTGGTCATCCCCATTGAAGGACTCTGCGGTGGTAGAGTACTTCTATCGCCCCTGTAACGGAAAAAGTAGCAGTCAACATTCACGTCCCCACCGTCGCGGACGTAGGTTTCGCCGTGGCCCGGGGACAGATCCGAAAAGAAGAACAGGTTGGCGGAGGAGCAGAAGGACCGGAGTTGGTTAAATATCGCGTTTGGGTCATTGGCGAGTTCTGAAAAAGTCTCGGATTCCACGGCTGTCAGTGGGGAGATCTTGTTGAGGAGGAACCAGGGTTTGGGCAGGTTGTTGGAGATCAGGTTCTCCCAATGTTGGAGTAGTGACACTTTCGCGTTTGCGGCGGCGCCCACCTACGTTCAAAGATTGGAACATATAATTAAATAGCTAAAATGATTTGTAAGTTAGATATAAACAACTTAAAATATGAGTAACGGACTAGAGAAGCTTTTGAGTTTGCAGCTACTCCGGCGGCGGCGGCGCCCACCTGCATTGAAAGATTGAAAGGGTAATTAAATGCCTAAAATAAAATGAATTGTAAGATAAATTGTCAGAAACAATTTAAAACATAAACACTTACATTGGTAAAGGAGAGATAGAAGAACAAGGAGTAGAGAATGAGAGAAGTCATGTTCTGCATTCTCCTGTTTAAGAGAGACCGTGAGAGAAAAGGGAAATTAAGGGTAGTGAGAGAGGAGGGGTGAGGCTGCGTTTTATAATACCCGGGAGAGAGAAGGGAAATGGTAGAGAGAGAGAGAGAGAGAGAGAGAGAGAGTAGAATCGACCGTTGAGAAAGTAGTAGTGAGAATATAATCTGAAAATTGCTCTCTCTCTCTCTCTCTCTCTCTCTCTCTCCTGCGCCTGAACCACACTGACTATAGGGAGTAAAGAGTGCTCCCTTAAAATGAGCAGGCTATAGGGAGTAAAGAGTGCTATAGGGAGTAAAGAGTGCTCCCTTAAAATGAGCAGGCTATAGGGAGTAAAGAGTGCTCCCTTAATATGATTTGCAATGTGATTAATCTACTCACCTACTAAACTTAGGAGTAGTAAAATATGAACCAAGTCCAACTATCAAGATTGATGAAGATGAAAACATAGAAGTCCAGACTCCCCCCGTGTAGTCTTTCTCCACCACGCATTTATGTACTTTCCATCACAAAATATGCAAGGATGGAACCAGGATTTTACCCTAGCAGTGGCGAAATATATATTAAAAATATCTAGTGGTGGCGAGACTATATAAATTGGACATAATTTTTTTTTTTACATATGATTATTGCATTTTTTAAAATTCTTATCATGGCGGTCGCCGCCAGTAGACCCCCTGGTCCCATCCTTGAAAATATGTAAAGCTCATGCAAATGTGAGGTGACATAAAATAATTACTTATGCGAGGTGACATAAAATAATTACTTGACGTGTCGTCCTTCTATTTTGTCTCTCTCCCTATGTCCCTCCCACTTTACGCATATCTTATCTTGATTAAGAAAAGCTTTTTTACGGAAAGTTCAATTATTCGTGCGAATAGTTAAACTTTTTTAGCGAATAATTTTTATTTTTTTAATTCAAATTATAGATTATCGAAACGGACGATTGAGATTGTGCGGAGCCACCGTGGATAAGTTTCTCCCATCTTGATTCTTGAGAAGATTTCGCGCCACATCAACTTGTCCTTGGATTTCCTGATTCTATATGTTGCGCGCCACGTTATCGGACGGCCACAGAATCCGCCCTGACTCTCTCTCCTCTTCCCATTCCACAGTTTTGTCAAACAAACTTTACACACTCTCTCTCTCTCTCTCTCCCTCTCTCTCTCCCTCTCCTATATTGGCATGCGTATGCACTTATATATGTAAACACACCCCAGAATATCTGTTGACATACCCATTTCTTCCACAAGCCAAACGCTCCACAAATGGAATTTCTGAAATCATCGAAGATGGGTATGTCGACTTTTCTCTCTCACTCGTATTCTTCAGTCATGTACACTCCCAGTAGTTTCCTCCTCCAACCCATTTTCCTTCGTGGCTTTTCTGGTTCTTTGCACCTGGTTTTGTTATTTTTCTTCTTCATCACATGGGCATGCAGGAAAATCATGAGAATGAATAGTCCCAGCGAAGGGCCAACGCGGAGTAATAATAGGAAAACAAGATTTTCCTACTACAATCAAGCTCTGTTTTGTTGTTGGGGTCTTTCGGTTTTTAATCTCGTTCTGTGGTTATTAAATTACTTCTCTTGGTACAGAAATGGTTGGTCTGATGAAAAGATTGTAACCCTTTTGGATTTTGGACTCAGAACACTTGCTTGGTTAGCAATCTCTGTTTATTTGCACACCCATTTCAAGAATTCAGGTGGGCCAAGGTTCCCAATTTTATTGAGAGTCTGGTGGGGATTTTACTTCTCCATGTCTTGTTGTTTCCTTGTTGTAGACTTCCTGTATAATAAAAATGATCAATCTTTACCAACTCAGTTATTCGTATCAGATATCCTTTCAACTGTTATGGGCTTTTTCTTCTGTTTACTGGGGTTTTTGTGGAAGAAGGAAACTGAAGATACCCTTCTTCAAGAACCCCTTTTGCATGGTAGAGAGTCAAAGAAGTCTAGTGGGGGTGACATTGTTGCCCCGTTTTCCAATGCTAGTCTTCTTAGCATCCTTAGTTTCTCTTGGATGGGTCCTTTGGTTGCTGCCGGTTATAAGAAAGCATTAGACCTTAACGATGTTCCTCAACTAGCCGGTATGGACAGTGTCAAGTTGGCTTTTCCAATATTTACAAGTAAGCTAGATTCTGATATTGGAACCAGAATAACAAAATTTAAGCTTGTGAAGGCACTGATCTTCGCGACAAAATGGGAAATTCTATTAACGGCTTTCTTAGCGCTAATATACACACTAGCGTCTTATGTTGGTCCCTACCTTATTGACTCCCTTGTTCAATACCTTAACGGAAATCAAGCCTTTGAAAACCAAGGGTACGTTTTGGTATCCGCATTCTTCTTTGCGAAGTTCATTGAGTGCTTGGCTCAGAAGCACAGGTTCTTTAGGTTGCAACAGGCCGGAATAAGGGCTAGGGCAGTGTTGGTTGCCATAATATACAATAAAGGGTTGAGCATTTCATGCCAATCAAAGCAGGGTCAAACGAGTGGGGAAATCATTAATCTCATGTCTGTTGATGCGCAGAGGATTTCGGACTTTGGTTGGTACTTGCACGATCCGTGGCTGGTCATAGTCCAAGTTGTCCTAGCCTTGATGATCTTGTACAAGAATCTTGGGTTTGCTTCCATTGCTGCGTTAGTCACTACCGTGCTAGTGATGCTGGCAAATGTTCCGCTTGGGAGATTGCAGCAGAAGTTTCAGGAAAAGATAATGAAATCAAAGGATAAAAGGATGAAGGCGATGTCTGAAATCTTGAGGAGCATGAGGATCCTCAAGCTTCAGGCGTGGGAGATGAAGTTTTTGTCAAAAGTTACAGAACTTCGGAACACCGAAACGGGATGGTTGAAAAAATTCGGTTACACTTCTTCTTTGACCACTTTTCTCTTCTGGGGAGCACCTACATTCGTGGCCGTAGTCACTTTTGGCACCTGTATGCTTCTAGGAATCCCCCTCGAGTCTGGGAAGATTTTATCCGCCCTAGCAACATTTACAATACTTCAACAGCCTATCTATAATCTTCCTGATACAATCTCAATGATAGCTCAAACAAATGTTTCCCTTGACCGAATAGCCTCATTTCTCGGTCTTGACGACTTACAAAGTGATGTTATAGAGAAGCTTCCGATAGGTAGCTCTAACACTTCGATTGAGGTAGTTGATGGGAATTTCTCTTGGGATGTATCTTCCCCTAATCCAACATTGAAAGATATAAACATCAGCGTGTCTTGTGGTATGAGGGTTGCTGTTTGTGGCACCGTTGGATCAGGAAAGTCGAGCTTTCTCTCCTGTATCTTGGGAGAAGTGCCTAAAATATCAGGGACTATTAAGCTTTGCGGAACAAAGGCATATGTTGCTCAGTTGCCCTGGATACAGAGTGGAAAGATTGAGGAGAATATACTGTTTGGAGAGGAGATGGATCGAGAAAGGTATGACCAAGTACTTGAAGCATGTTCTTTGAAGAAAGACCTGGAAATTCTCTCCTTTGGTGATCAGACAGTCATAGGTGAGAGGGGAATCAATTTGAGTGGGGGCCAGAAGCAAAGAATACAGATTGCACGTGCTTTATACCAAGATGCAGATATTTACCTATTCGACGATCCGTTTAGTGCTGTGGATGCTCATACGGGAAGCCATCTCTTTAGGGTGACTATGAAATCTTTTTTGTGCTTCTTTTTTATATGTCATTTTGTTATGCCAAACCAAGGCCGTAAACCAAACTCACACTGACAACCATGATCAATCATACAAAGAGAGAGCACAACAAATTTTACGTGGTTTCTCAAAACCGGGTGCATCCATGGGGCTGCGGATTCCCTCTATGTTGAGGAGTATTACACTCTCAAAAACCTCACATACACTATACAATTTGTCTCTCTTTTCTCTGTATCCACCACACTACAAACAGGACAAGAGCCATGTATACATACCATAGGGGGAGATATGGCACTTCAACCAAACAAGGCTCCTCTTCAACGCCTCTGTACCAGAGCTGCTGCAGCTGTTTTCTCTGATACACAGTTTATAGAAAGCCTAATTTGATAGCCAATCACCGCAAATATTCTACGAGTCAGTTTAATTGTTACCTGGATGTGATTTTATGCTATGGGTTTTCACTGAAGCATTTTGCTTATACAGGAATGTTTACTGGGCCTTTTGGGTTCAAAAACCGTTATTTATGTTACTCATCAAGTGGAGTTCTTACCTGCTGCAGATCTCATTTTGGTGAGCTATTCATGTCTTGCTTCTTCTATGTCTTTGATATATAATTGATATTGCTTCAAAAAAAAAAAAACTTTTATTCATGGATGAAGTCATTACTCAACAAACAAAAATAAAAATGAATTTTTCCCTTTCCAAAAAGAGAGATCAATACACAAGTGCTTTTATCGGTTGTTGTAAATATAGAAGAAGAATTCCGCTGGTTTAATTCGAGACCTTGTGTGATGTTTTCCCTTTGTCATTAGGTCATGAAAGATGGAAGGATTACTCAAGCTGGGAAATACAATGACATCCTCAATTCAGGGACCGACTTTATGGAGCTTGTGAGTGCACATAAGGAAGCTTTATCAGCACTAGATTCCACAGTGGCAGGCTCATTATCAGAAAATTCAACCATCGACGAGGGGAATGGTAGCACGTGTGGTGTGCTGAAGTCTGTGCAGAAAGAGGAAGCTGCAAATGGCCAAAATGGTAAAACAGATGATATAGTTGGACAAAAAAGACAACTTGTTCAAGAAGAAGAAAGGGAGAAAGGAAGAGTTGGTCTTTCGGTCTACTGGAAATACATAACAACAGCGTACGGAGGAGCTCTTGTGCCTTTCATATTGTTGTCACAAGTTTTATTTCAGCTACTTCAAATAGGAAGCAACTATTGGATAGCTTGGGCTACTCCAGTGTCAAAGGATGTGAAACCTCCAGTCGAGGGCTCTACTCTCATAATTGTTTATGTGGCTCTTGCGATTGGAAGTTCTTTCTTCATTCTTTCTAGAGCTTTGTTTCGAATGACTGCTGGATTTAAGACTGCCACTATACTCTTCAACAAAATGCATTTGTGCATTTTCCGTGCTCCCATGTCGTTTTTTGATTCCACCCCAAGTGGACGAATCTTAAGTAGGGTGAGTGGTTTCTGTCTACTTGCTGCCAATATTGTCATCGTAACCATAGTTGTTTAGCTGAATATAGAAATTTGATCCAACAATGTGTTTTCCACTTTTAGGCATCTTCGGACCAAAGTGCAGTGGATTTCTACGTCCCCGTTTGCATTTGGGGGTTCGCATTCGCAATGATACAGCTACTTGGTGTTGTTGCGGTACAGTCACAGGTTGCGTGGCAGGTCTTCATCATATTTATTCCCGTGATTGCCACCTGCATTTGGTTACAGGTAATTAATTTCAGAATCATCTTTTTCCCGCAGAGTTCAGTAGGGAAAACTTCAATTTTCTTTAAGCAATATGCTGTTTGAGTAAGTTAGTCTGTATTTCTTCTAAACTCTTCAAACAGTTACATACTTACATTTTTTAATCGGTTAGTAAAAATGTTGATGTTCTTCCACATAACAAAGATGATATACAGGAATGTAGCCTTCTAAAAAAAACTAGAGAGAATTGGCAAACCACGAAAGTCTTTTGGATGTGTTATAGTTTAGTGGTTTCATTTTCTGTAATTCTTTTTTGAGTAGAAAGTGGTGGTTTCTTTTTTCAACTCTTACCTCCATAAATTGTACTATGAGTCGACATAGTCACGAATGCTATACGCTGCAAGCCTGCAACGTTGATATTCTTTTACTTTGTTGCAGCAATATTACATATTGTCTGCACGTGAACTAGCACGATTGAGTGGTGTGTGCAGAGCTCCAGTTATACAACATTTTGCTGAAACCATATCTGGATCCACTACCATTAGGAGCTTTGATCAGGAATCACGATTCCAGGAGTTGAATATGAAACTGATAGACGGGCATTCTCGGCCAAAGTTTTACACTGCTGGTGCGATGGAGTGGCTTTCCTTCCGCTTGGATCTTTTATCTTCTCTTACATTTGCCTTCTTTTTGGTTTTCTTGATCTCCATTCCAACGGGAACAATTAAGCCGAGTAAGGACTGTTTGGTTTTCTTCTTTATGGACTATTTTACTTTGCACCCTGGAAAGTGTTCAAAAGTTTGATGATCTGTCTTTTGTTTCTTCATTTGTAGGTATTGCAGGGTTAGCAGTTACATACGGGCTTAGTCTGAACATGATCCAGACGAGGGTTATTCGGTTTCTCTGCGATATGGAGAATCAAATCATATCAGTTGAAAGGATACTTCAATACTCTGCTATCCCAAGTGAACCTCCTCTTGTTATAGAAGAAAAGAGACCAGATGGTCACTGGCCAGCATATGGAGAAGTTGTAATCCAAGATCTGCAGGTATGGTACAAAAGTTCTGATTTTCTTTGGTTTTGTCTGTCTCATGGCTCTGTGGAGAGTAGGTAAAAGGAAGAGGAAAAGATGCAAAATAGAAACATCCTTTTATTCATCGTCCATCTATGTGACATGTACTCTGCTACGTATTATTACTCCTGAACATAATTAGTTTTGTATCCTTTTCATAGACGGGGTTTACAACATCCTTTTATTACATTGTTATGCATAATTCTACCATATATGAACTCAAATTAGTAAATGTGATTCGTAACCGTCCAACTAAACGTGAGAACACATATCCATTATACTTTCTCAAGCGTATTATATGGGTACTTCAGTTATTTAGAAGAGTCCAGTAACATAGCCCTCCACAAATCGAGCATCCAAAGACGGCATGGTCAATGCATATGGATTTTTTTGATGTTGACATGTATGCATGTAGGTTCGATACGCCCCACACATGCCACTGGTGTTACGAGGCCTTACATGCACTTTCCGGGGAGGAATGAAGACAGGAATTGTGGGCAGGACGGGCAGTGGTAAATCAACCCTCATACAGACACTCTTCCGCATTGTTGAGCCTGCTGCTGGTCAAATCCTGATCGACGGTATCAACATTTCCTCGATCGGACTCCATGATTTACGATCCAGATTAAGCATCATTCCTCAGGATCCAACCATGTTTGAGGGGACGGTGCGAAGCAACTTGGACCCACTTGAAGAGTACACTGATGAACGCATTTGGGAGGTGGGTTGATTTCCTTTTATGTTGATGCTGTTTTGGCACTATGATAGGGACAATGGTTTCTCTCCTGCATTTGATATTTTATGCATCATATCTTGGAAATACGTGCTTTTCGTGTTTGGATGAAATTTTGAATACCTGTTTCATTTATTTAGGCTCTTGATAAGTGCCAACTTGGAGATGAAGTCAGGAAGAAGGAAGGCAAGCTTGATTCAGCAGGTTTTCTTCATCCACTATTCCCACACAATCAAAGCGGAAAAATAACTTTTCATTGGAAGACAAAGTAGACCTTGAAGTTTTCAGAGTCTAATGAGCTTTTCATTCCAAATGGGGGTCATGCTCCAACAGGAGGAATGCAATGCTCTCCCACTGAATTTTGGTCGAAAAATTTCAGGACGTACAAAATTTGCTTGAGAAATAAAAATGTTCTCTCTCCCTATCCCAGCAGTACTGTTAACAAGTTCCGATCGCTACTTTTTCTTTTCTTTTCTTCTTGCAGTTACGGAAAATGGGGAGAATTGGAGTATGGGTCAGCGGCAGCTGGTTTGCCTCGGGAGGGTGCTACTTAAGAAAAGCAAGGTCCTGGTGCTCGACGAAGCCACAGCATCAGTGGATACAGCTACTGACAATCTTATACAGCAAACGCTTAAGCAACATTTCTCCGATTGTACAGTGTTATCCATTGCGCATAGGATTACGACTGTTGTTGATAGCGACATGGTTTTGCTGTTAGATAATGGTTAGTGTTGACGACTGCCTCTGGATTTGTTCCTCTGCCTGTCACCTTAATCACCTTTCACCAATTCAAGAATGCCAATTTGGAAATCTTCTAAAAAAAGTTCCGTGGTGCAGGACTGATTGAGGAACATGATTCTCCCACAAAGTTGCTTGAGAATAAATCTTCTTCATTTTCAAAGCTCGTCGCAGAGTACAGTACAAGGTCGAGTTCTGGTCATGAGAAGTAGGCACATACTTGAATATCCACCTTATATCTTGGACAACGATGAAAAATCTGGCGGTACATTTTGCAGTTAGAATTGAACATCTTTTTGATTTGATACTATTGTTCTATGAGATTGTTACCTCAAAATACAGAAAAGTGAAACTTAATTTCCATTGTATTCATATCATCCTAGACTAATGGATTGGGGGAAATAGTAGGCAATTGGATGGCTTGAAGGTTTCACCAAGTTTATGGCATTAAAAACTTCAAAATGGGGCATGAAAAGTCGAGGTTGGTTAATGTTGCAATGTGGTTCCTCGACAACTCTCACCAAGTACAATCTTCTCCAAATTGCGAACGGTTTCACCCTACGAATTTTGTAAAAATCCTTACTGATATCAAAATGAGATGATTTTTTTTGCAGAGATTCCAAAAAATATATTTTAAGAAAACTGAGTGCTTTAGATCATCTTTGGGAGACCCAAAATGAACCCTGCTAAAAATCTGTGAATGATCTGGACCAATTTCCTCTGTCATTTGACTTTTATTTTTCAGAAATCCGTTATTAGAAAAAACAAAAAAGTGATTTACCTTTTTGGTCTCCATTGAATTTTTTTTGCGCTCGTTAGTTTTGTGCCAAAAAATCCATCTTTCTTGGGTAAAAGTAAAAATTTTTACTTTTCCAATTCCTCTCTTCAAGACGAATCAATAATCCATAATAGTTTGGCAAAAAACTAACGCGAATTTTTTTTGAATAAGGACAAAGCTTTCAAAAAGTATTTTTATCTTGGTGGAAAGTTCACCTAATTTGAGGGACATGGGAAGTTTGAAAGTACGTAACAACTGCTCAACTGCGTCCAATTATGCAGAAGAGGTTAAAACCTGTAGAAGATGAACCTTACGAAATCACTATCTATACCCAATATAATACTGCCCACTCAAATCTAGGAATACTATTGCTTAGTTAATTATAGGAACCTAAGAATAAACCAAGTCTGTGGAACATCACATGTGAACCCAAAATCCATCCATCAACCAAAAAACCTCTCAATCACAACGTAGCAAACATCAAACAATTAATGTGTCAACCACCAATTTGCCCTTTCTGATAAACAAAGGACACCAATTTTCAGATATCAAACGGTCTAGATTTAAGATTCTAATCTAACGGCTCAAAGTGATTTTTACTACTTAATTTTGTTATGTGAAAACCACTTTAGCTTACGGTAGAGGACTCCAGTTTGCACGTATAATTGTACGCAGTGAACTAACTTTTTGGGATGAAAGAGTATATTACAAATTTCTTCGAGGTGATTTTATATTTTGAAACTTTTACATAATACCCTCATTATTAACGGTCAAATATAAATAACCAAGCAATTATTCATTGATTTGTTGGCTAGTTTTTGGGCTGGGTGTTCAAATATTATTGGGTTGGGTGTTCAAGAGAGGATAAACTAAAAATAGTACCTATATGCTTAACATTAATTATCTTTTTGGGGTGTTCAAGTGACCTCCTTCGCTATATAGAGCTGCGTTTGAATAGGTTGTAGGGCCTTTAGGCCTAGCTTCTCACTACTCTTTTTGCTTTTGAGAAGCTTGGCCACCACTCTAAATTAACTTTTCCATCACTTCTTTTTTTTTTTTTTTTCACAATTTTCCCACTAGACACAAGTTTGAGAGCCCGTTCCAGAACACGAAAAAAGTCCTTATTTTTTAAGAAGGCAATTTCAAGCTCAAATATTATAGACTTATTGAAATCTAAAAACATGCAATAGGGATCTTGTTTAAAAGAACTCATCGAGATCTTTTATACGATGCAAAAAAAATTGAAAATATATTTTTCATTTACATTATTTTTGAATTTGAAAATGTGAAATAAGCTGCTTATTTTTTAAGAAGGTTTCTGGAACGGGGCCTGAGTCCCCATAGCCCTTTATTGGTATGTGCTGATATCGGTGTGGTGGAGTCCCATAAAGATTGTGGTGTGGTGTGAGGGCAATATTTCCAGCAGAGCTGACGAGATACCATACCTGTAATTCCATTTTGATGACAGAAACAATTTCAATTTTCAATCCTAATTGAAATCGTAGATGACACCATTGTCACGGGTCTGGTCGCTACCATTGATCGATGCTACAAGTTATGATCCCCCTCATAATGCACATGGTGGAGCGATGTGGGGGAGAGTCGCAAAAAAATGCTTACAGCAAAACTTCGTTACATAAAGCAAAAGGATTGGTTGCCAAACGCGCCCCAATCGATTGAATGGCAACATCCAATCAAAACTTTTTTTTAGCTGATTCTGCGGCTTCACACTGCGCCACGTGGTACCCGTTTAACGCTGAAAAACTTCTCCCTGTTTAGTTAGCCCTCCGGGGGGGGGGGAATTACCCCTCATGCTCTTTGCCCCTCCTATATTTTAGGCACACCCCCAAACCATCATACAAAGCTTCTCTCCCTCCCTCTCTCTCTCACTTTCTCTTCAAGTTCAAGTATAAAATGCAGCCTCCATCCAAAACCACTCCACCAACATCACTACCCTTTCCCTTCTCTCTCACTAAAACAAGAGAATGCACAAAGCTTCTTCTTCATGCAAAACTTTCCTCCTAATTAAACGGTGAGAGAAAAAAAAAAAAAAACTTCTTTTTTTTTCTTTTACTTCAGTTTCTCTCATTTCGCTTTCCACTTTATTTTCTATCTAATCAAATAGAACCCAAAGTAATATCACCAGTATTAAGGCTTTGGGATTTGGGATTTGCTTTTGAGGGAGAAAAAAATTCTATTTTCCTTCCCTAGTTTTCTAAATCTCAAACTTCTACGACGAATTGGGGCAAATTGGAAATTTAAAGAAGTGGGGGTCAATTAACATAATTTGGGTGTGTAGTAGTATTCCTGTTGAAAATTGGATGGCAGTGGGACCCATTTTCCCCCCTTTCCTACCGACCTCGCCGTACACGCTGTGTAGCACAAAGCTGCACAGCAGCTTCTCCCGTTCCATATTTTTTGATGCAAATCTCTAAACAAATGTAATATGAATCTTATTTGCTCTCTTGAAAGTATTCTGAAGGACCTCACATGGACTCCATTAGTAAGTAAGTACATGTTAGACCGTATAAATTAGTGCTAAAGTAACCTTTCATCTTTCCCTAAATCTTTATTCCACCGAAACTAATATGTACAGCCCAACTTAAATTTTACCATGTGATTTATGGAAGTACCCGCAAATTACGCCAGCATGTGTGTGGTTCTCAAAAGTAAATACTACTATGAAGGAAGGCAAATAGGAAAACAGGACAAAGAAAAAACTTAGAAAGTCATGCTAACGATAGCATTTTAATGTTCCAATTCATTTGAATTTTCATGTTGTTACCTCCTCCGTCCCCAATTGCTAAACCCTTTTCTAAGAGATGTGAAAATGTTTGGATTAAAACATAATGTACCCTAGTAAATAATTTTCTAAACTTTGTTGCATCGATTGAAAGTTATCTGAATGACATATTTTGAATGTTTGTGAGTAATTTTGTAGTAAATATACATTATTCACTCTGGTCTGCGGATGTTGACACGGTACCAATTACCATATTCATATTTTTTGACTGTTTTTCTTCCTATCTTGTGCCATTGATCACATGTGTTTTGGCGATGATAAAAGGAAAAAAAAAAGTGCTCTGACAATTGACACTAGAGCTCATTGAGTCTGTATTTGCATTGTATAAGAATCAAGAAATTGGTATCGAGGATGCAATTGCATAATTTGAATGAAATGCAAAGTCCTTGGTCTAAGTGGTGCATTTCTATATGCTTGAATACTGTTTGACTGTTTGTTCTTTCTTGAATTTGAAAATGGATTAGCAAGCCTAATAATGAGTTAATATGCATGTAATCTTTTCGATATTTTATAGGAGTGGTAATTGTATTGTAAAATCTAATCTGAAATTGAATCCTCCTTGATGGCGTTTCTTTGGTCTGGTCCTGAAATGAAACATACTGAGGCCAAGGTGAAATGGGAGCATGTGTGTAGTCCTAAGGAGGAAGGTGGTCTTGGCTTTAGGAGGGTTAAGGAATGGAACAAAGCTACCATGCTAAGGCACCTTTGGGCCCTTTGTAAGAATGCTGACACCCTCTGGGTCAAGTGGGTACACACGTACATCATTAAACATCAGAGTCTATGGAGTATGGATATCCCTAGAGATTCTTCTTGGACGATAAGAAAGATTTTTGTATTGAGGAATATTGGCCAGCCTCTAATCCAATACAGAGTGGGTAATGGACAGTCAACATTCCTTTGGATTGATAACTGGCACCCCATAGGGCCATTGTATAAGAGGTTTGGAGAGAATGTGGTCTATATTCTTGGTACTTTTTTAACTGCTTAAGTGTCTTTGATAATCCATCAAGGTCAGTGGAGATGGCCAAGATCCCGCAATAGAATAACCCAATCAATTGTCAACCAAACTCCTGCAACATTACTTCCTGACTGTACTTCTGAGGATTTCGCGAGAAAATCGTATTTCCGGAGCAGCCGTAAACAAGAGTTTCTTGTTTACAGCGCTCAATCGCGACTGTCCAAAGGTCTGGATATTAATGAAACTTATCCGGGAAAGAGTTAACTCTTCCCCGGAAAAGTTTCATTAAAATCCGGACCATCCAAAACACTTTTGGACGATCGCGATGGACTGCTACTGTAAACAAGTTGTTTCCTGCTGCTCTAGAATAAGTATTTCTCTTTGGTGATTTGGCTTCCTAGCTCTACTGGTGTCTATAATGCTAGGTCTGCTTGGGAGGCTGTGAGGACTAAATTTCCTGTGCAGCCTTGGATAACAGTGGTTTGGTTAAAAAAGAATGTTCCACGCTGGGCTTTCATTCTTTGGCTAGCTGCTCAAGAGAAGCTGAGTACCAGGGACAGATTACGTAAATGGGGAATGACTGTGGATGAAATCTGTCCTTTATGTTGCAAAGAAAAGGAAACTCACAAGCATCTATTCTTTGGTTGCTCTTTTTCCAAATCTGTGTGGTCTGTAGTATGGAGTAAATCCTCATCCGTTTGTGTGCCTACATCTCTGGTTGATTTGCTGGATTGGTTTGCCCAAGCTGTCAAAGGGGAGAGCTTCAAGTGCAGAATTATGAAATGTTCCTTGGCAGCTGCAGTGTATCTCATCTGGAGGGAGAGAAACTTACGAGTGTTTCTACAGAAAATGATGGCTAGTGATGAAGTTGCTCGAAATGCTATTAACTCCACAAGGGACTTTCTCAGTTCCATGAGAAGAGTAAAGTCATCCACGGAGAATAAAGGTTTGTGTGCCGAATGGGGACTTCCTGATCAATACATTCTTAAGTAATTCTTTTTTTTGCTTTGGAGTAGCCTCCTTTTATGAGGAGTGGTGTTGGTAATGTCCGTGTATAGGTTTTGGTTTTGTTGTTGCTGTTACTTTTTCATTGTAATTCTCCTAAGGAGTATAGCTGTATAGTCATGATAGTATCCTTGACTTTATTTTGTTTTGTTGGGACTTAATAAAAGGATCCGTACTTATCAAAAAAAAAAATTCTAATCTGACTAATTATGCATGGTTTTTATTGTGACCCTTGAATTTTACTGTTTGTCATCTAAATTTTTTTCAGTATGTTCCATGATAATTATCGTTAGAATTTTAATTCGTCTACTATTTTTTATTTTATCTAACATTGTTGTAGGATTCAACAATGTTACAATCACACGTAAAACACTATGGTGCAATGAATGAAAAGACAAAATAAAAGACAGTAAAATATAAAATCAACGGATTAATTTGGGTATGAATCTAAATGGTTTTTGGTTTTCTCTTTAGTCTTAGGCATGTTTTTTTTTTTTGGATTCATTATGAGGTTTGGTGGTGTATGGGTTTTAGATTTTGCTGTGTTTTCCTTTGTCCCTGTTATTTAGTTGGCGTATGCCTTCTTAGTTTTTTGGTCTTGGGTGGAACTTATTGGTTTGTGCCCTTGGTCCGTTTCATCCTCGTGTTCTTCTTTCAAATATTAATACTAAATTTCTTTTGTTGAGTAAAAGAAAAACATGGCTACATTTGTAGCTTTTGATCCATTAGTCTTCCAAAATAGATAAATATTTTGGGATAAACAAAAGTCAAAAAGTCATGAACAAACGAATTGGGACGGATAAAATATCATGTAATGCGATTTCAAAACACATCTACATTAAATTTGTTTCAAAATCATATCGAACGGTATAAGATCGACATTATATTTTACAATAATGATGTTCTTGCCGATGTCCAAAGGATGAACGGCCCAATCATCAATGTAAGCCTATATTGTAATTACTGGATGGAGTGGATGCTAAGCTGAGTGTGGTCGTTAGAGATTGGAAGGGGGGTTTGATAGATGGCGCGGTTGGTGCAGCGAAGGTGGTCTCTCCAATCCAAGGTGAGGTCCTAGCAATTCGCAAAGCATGTGGGATGGTGAAAGATTTAGGTTTGGACAGAGTGGAGATTGAATCGGATAACCAGCTTGCTGTAAAATTCAGTGTCTCTGAATTAGTCCCTCCGTGGAATATCGCGACGATTGTTTGGGATATTAGACAATTTAGAGAGGAGTTGGGGGTGACTTCTGCCCGGGCAAGATGGAAGGCAAATCAACTGGCTCATGTCGTGGCAACAAAAGCGCTGAGAGGATTGTTACCAGTCTCGTGGGTGGCTTCCCCACCTGGTTTTTATTTCCTCTGTTCTAGCTAGGGATTTTCTTCCTTGTAAGCCCTGATGGCCACTGATTTAATTATCATTAAAAAAAAAATAGTAGCAGGTTAGGAATCTTATCTAAAGCATTATCGTCCAATGATGCATGCCTATATATGTACACATTTATTGTAGATTGAACTTTTGGCCTGTTACTTTCGATGCTAGAGTTTATAAAAGCCACTCTGCCATGTCCCGATGTGTGCTCCTGGTGTGTCATTGCGTATCCCTCCCCGAAAGATAAAATCTAATGGACACGTACGTCACATGGCGTGTGCCATGCTGGGGTGTCATGTGTCCCCCAACGTGTCCAACATGGTATTCGGCTAAGGCAAGAGAAGTTGTTCAGCTCTTTGCAATTGGCAGAGTCTCGAGGTAATCCCAACTTTTCAAGCAGTCTCATAGCACAATTTTTGGATTTCTTGCTTCAAAATTTGAGCTATACAGAACGATTCCGGTATGGACCCAGAAAAAAAACTGAAAACTGGACGGCACTGGACAAAAATAAAACTGGACAGGAACTCATTCATCAAAGTACGGAGATTCGAGCCCATCAAATCCCAATAATTAAGGGCTGTGGACTACCCACTTGAGCAAAAATCTCCAGTACTGGTCATTGGTCAAAACTCGTGAATAGAAAATTGCCATGTGAGTACAATTTAAGCCTTGCAGGGCACAGTCTGGGAAATGAGAAAGTGAGAACAGCATAGTGGAAAATAGTGCTACCGAACATGACAAGAGATACCCCACTTGGCCCAAAGTGACTTTTTGTTCGTCTGCCACTAGCTAGTTTTGAGGGATGGACCCAACTCAATTATACTCCCTCCGTCCCATTTTTATTGTCCATTTTCGTTTTTCGTGCCGTTCTTTCAACGCTTATATCTTCCAATATGTATCTCCAAAAATATGCAATATGGATCTTGTTTGATAGTTCTCGATTAGATTTATAATACAAAGTTTTCAAAATTATAAAAAACATTATAAATGGG
>CM033795.1:2817461-2942461 GCA_019656835.1 Rhododendron ovatum
AATGGCTGAGACTTCAATTACCACGCTTTGGCCTTGGAAGGTACAATTTCGTACAATTCCGTTGATGCAGTAATAGTACATGCGATATTTTTACCCTGTTCTAGGAAAAAACTATTAAGGCTCAAGATTATTTTTGGGAAAATGACGGCCCATGACATGTATTGATAATTAATACCTGCCAAGGACAAGCTAAGAATATTTGTTAATACTGAAAATGTCCTTTGACGGGTATTAATTATCAAAACACGTCCTTAGCCGTCATTTTCCCATCATTTTTTGTGGCATTCTTAATTGTCAAACAAAGAGTAGTTAGTGAAGAAAGTACTTGGTAAGGGAAATGTTTTTAGCTTTACTCAGGATTAAGGGATATCCTATTTTCCGCAGTCCCGTATGTGAAGAAGTTCCCGCCGCACACTCAGTGGTGTAGCCGGAAATTTTGTTTGGTGGGGCACCATTCAACATGGTCTTGGAATTTTCTATCTTTAATTTACTTGAGTAAGAAACAATAATAAAAAAGAAATGAACTTGAAACGTATAGTTTGCTAGAATATATGTATAGATAATGGGTCTTTGTGTAGAACAAATAAGTTAAGAGAACTTTTTTTAGAAACTAGACAAAGATATTTGGGATGTAAGTGATATAAAGGGGAAAATGTTATAGATTTTGGGATACAAATTGTCATGACTTTTATAATTAAGGGGTAAAATTGAAATTATTGGAAAGTGAAGTGGGGTCTCGGTTCCCCACCCCCACCTCACCCCCCACGGGTCATGCACTGCCTCATCCACTGCACACACTAGACTCAAGAGAGTTTCTATGGTTTGATTGTTTGCTTGGTCTAGCCTTTGTTCTTTTGAGGCAAATTAGGGTGGTAATTATTTGCGGCCCTTGGTTAGCTTCTACTAATAGCCATCTGGGTGTTAATCTGATACGTTACTGCATACCAAAAGTAATTACCGGTGGCGTTCGATCTATGAGTACATGTTGGATAGGTCATATATTAAGTGTTGGAGCAATAGCGATGGCCATGTTATCTTTTCGCTTGATTCATAATCCAGAGCTTGTCTATGTGCTCCTTTTTAGAAGGATCTTTGAAGTGGAATCTGAGAACCAGTTCCTACTTTTGCATGACCTGCTGTGTTGTTAACTTATTATTCTATGAAACCAGAATATTGCTGCCTAAAAAGTCTGCGAGGGGTAGAATGAATAGAGTCGTAAGGCACGTAACCTTCGTCATAATTTGCTGCCAGCTGCCTATCGCAGATTATGCTGGCTGAGGTTTTATAGGTATATCGGCGACTCGCCTCTAAAAGGTAAACAAGGTTTTAGACGATGTAGATTGAAGTTGAGGTGGAATGATTTTGATTTGGAGGTGAGTGATGGGTTGGAGTCAATAACAGTGGAGGTAAGTCTTTGTAGCCACCAATTAATGTAGTAGGTGTTGTTAGGGTATGGAGAGAGTTGAGGTTGAGGAATTAGGTTTTAGTTTGACAAATAAGATGTAGGACTAGTTTGATTGGCAATATAATTGTGTGCACTTATAATAATGGTGAATCTTACGATTCATGCAATTCTACTCTTCAGACTACGATTCTGCAATTTCAACCACGATTCTATGCTGTTTGCGATTCTATAAACCAGTTCGTATCGTTTAGTATGTGAATCGAACCATTATCATACGATTTGTATTGCGAATCGTACGATTCGAGAACCATGGTCTCAATCACTTACATATCCTTGCTATTAGGTAAGTTTTACGGGATGCTATTATCCTTTCATGCTCATAGTAGATGTCCTGGCCTCTGGGAAGTTTGCCATCTTGTGTGCTTGTGCAGGCATGTTGGTGGCCTGAATGTGTTTCTTTTAATTTACATTTTATTGTACATATACATACGTATATTTGTTTCCAACAGATACTCATTTTTGTTTTATACTGCTGCATACCAGGTTCGTGAGCTGGCTGAAAAAGAGCCGGAGAATGGTGTCTTCAAAATGCTTCGCAGTGATGTCACGCGGTTTCTTACAACTATACTTATTGGCACTACGTACTGGCCTTCTTATAATAGTGATTTTGTGGTGTTCTCTCTTGTTTGACTAATGCGCCTTATTCGTAGTTATTACTGATATACTCAGTGTGGTAAACATTGGAGCAACTGCACTTGTCACTGAGGCGGCAACAGCAATATTTGGCGAGGCTGGTGTGACTGCAGCAACTGGGGTGATGACTGTACGTCTAAGTTTCTTTTTTTTTTTTCATTGAAGAATCAGTAATAGTTTAGATTCTTTAGTGATCATTGCTATACACCTGCAAACTCTTTTTCAATATTTGCTCAAGTATTTGTCAGTCTAAGGTACTTATAAGAACAAGAAAAAGAATGTCAGTCTAAAGTTGCTGAATATTTCTTCCTATGAACACATTTTGCTTGTTGTATGCTTGTATATAGTACCTACGAACGATCTGTGCATCTCTCTCTCTCTCTCTCTCTCTCTCTCTCTCTCTCTCTCTCTCTCTCTCTCTCTCATTACTACAGCGCATATCTGTAAAATTTCTGGAAATAAATGATTTGGCGGATTCTGTTTTTTTTTTTTCTTTTTCTTTTTTTAAATCTAATGTTATTTTATTGCCATTAAGTGCTCCAATGTTTTAACTTGTTATGGATATTGGATGTTTTCTTAGTAAACCGGTGATCCTCCAGTGTTTGACTTGTCAGGAAGTTCTCCAAGTGAAACCGTAAGCTTTTACTTTATTTCAAACTAAGGAAGAATCTTAGTGGGGCATTGATGATTAAAGAGAATTTCTGGAGGGTTCTAGAATCTAGGGTGAATTCATAGTCCACCAAATGCTTATTAGACTCCCACGGTGAATAGTTTGACTTTTCTACAAGGGTGCTTGTCACTGCTTGGCAACTTGTGTATTAGCTTATTTTTCATTAAAAAATGGGCTTCCAAACTTGCATGGAATGAAGATTTTTTTCCATCATGGTTTGAAAATCTTCAATCCACTGGGAAGAGAATATTTGCCTTCTCATAGCCTGGGTTCTCAATATTGTCCCTTATGTATATAGCCCAGTTCCTTGAAAAACTAAACATGGTGAATTATCATATCATGATTTTCAATAGATCCCTCTTCTCAAAAGCAGAGAATTTGAAATGCTTTCTTTGCTTCTGTGTGCTCCATCCTTAATAAAGTTATTTTGGCAGTCACATTTCTTTACTGCTTCACTTTGGGTTTTTAAACCAGATGTCTGGTCTCTCAATGATATCAGGTTGCTGTTTTGCTTCTTACGGAAATTACTCCAAAAAGCATAGCTGTTCACAATGCTACTGAGGTTGCTAGGTTTGTGGTAAGTCTTGATGTTGTTTCTTTTAAATAGAATTGAACCAAAGATAACTTAGGAGTTGCTTGATAGTTACCTGTAAATGGGATCATGTACCTTGTTTTTTGATGCCGTTGTGTCAGTATCGCCCCTACATTTATCTGATCAGTGTCACTTGCAATGCCTCTAGGTCAGGCCAGTGGCATGGCTTTCGGTGGTATTATATCCTGTGGGAAGAGTTGTTACCTTTCTATCAATGGGAATGCTAAAAATGCTCGGTCTAAAAGGAAGAAGGTGTGCCTTATCTTGAATGTGTTTTGATCTTTCCGTAACTTAATTGTCTTGTTGTATTCGAAATCTTGTCAAGAGTATTGCATCTCTTTATTCTTGGCTTTTTTTTTTTTAATTTGTGTGTGTGATTATAATAATTTTGCCTACTTTGGTTTGCCCCAGGAGGACTTTCCCTCTGGCCGTGGCATTTAAAAGTAGCCTAAATTTCATGCCACGCATACAACTAATTTGAGAGTTGGTCTGAAAAATTATTCAAGTCAGTTAAGTTCGCATGCAAAATATTAAGTTTGCTCCTCTTCCAAGGAGATGGAAGAGGAGCAGCAACTGTTGCCACCCCCCACTACCTTGTCCCCTCTCTTGCAACCCCATCTCTGAAGTGTTAAGTATTTAGTGAGACACTACAATGTAGCCCAAGCACTCCCTGCCTATTCTACATTGCCGGTGGTACTGATAACAGTTTATCTTGAAATCAACTGACCTGTTATTTCTGATGGACTAGTGAGCCCTATGTTACTGAAGATGAATTGAAGCTGATGTTGCGAGGAGCAGAATTAAGTGGGGCAATAGAGGAGGAAGAACAGGTAAAGGAATGTACTTACTTTTGTCCAACATTTATGCCCCTTGATGGGTTGAAAACTAGATATAATTTGACTTTATTAGTTTCTGAGTTAGGGTGACTAGTCAGTTTCATCGTCATTCTGTTGTCAGCTACCTCTACCATCAAAATATGTGAGTATCACACTGTACACAGAGCATCTTTGGTGGAATATCATTTTGCCTCTGAAAAAGATTGGGCATAGAGGCTAGAGCACTGCATGTTTCAAAACATGGTGATGTCAAAGTGTTTCTCAGTAATGCTGACTTGCTGGGTAAAGTTGGAGAGGTATAGGCTCATGTTATTTCTGAACAGGCGGCTATGACATTAACAAGTGAAAGAATCATTAGTTGTTCAGGAGGCACCAGTCACCTTTAAATTACATTAAAGATATTATTTCTGAGCAGGTGGTTATGACATTAACAAGTGAAAGAATCATTAGTTGTTCAGGAGGCACCTGTCACCTTTAAATTACATTGAAGATACATAAATATTGTATTGGCGTAAGAAATATTATTTGGTTTATTTATCATCATTTAACTTAGCAGTCTCAAGGATAATTTGCCTTGCAATTTGATAAGAAGCTGCCTTACTAACTCTTTAAGCACATGCTTATATCGTTTGGACCACGTAAATAGACGAGGTGAAAGTTTTCATGTGAGTGAAATTAAGAATGAATTGTAGCATGTGACTGTAACCACCTAGTTAATCCCATATGCTGCAACATGTTTCCTTTACCAAAATGAGTACATCATCTATACTTGTTAAACATGACTGCTCCACAACATAGAGCCTTGAAAGCTAAGAGTGTGGAATCTTTGGATACTCCTATCGAAATACAGTGAGCGAAGCCTTAATTCATAGGTGATTGGTCAATGGTTAGGAACTTGGGTTTTGGGTTTGAGGATGCAATCCTGGTCAGAATGGTGGAGTTTGACGTTTTCTGGGTCTAGTTTAGCTCTTTAATAATGGTATCTTGCTGGATTGGACCCAAATAAAATCTGGGGTCCTTGAGCCACACATAATTCGTCTAGAGACAAGCAAATTTCGAGAATTGCAATAATACTCCTGATCAAAGAATTACCCCCTTTCTTCTCCAAGCTTATACTTGAAGGGCTGATCACTGTCAGCTTCTTTATTTACAGGATATGATTGAAAATGTGTTAGAGATAAAAGATACACATGTCCGAGAAGTAATGACACCTCTCGTTGATGTTGTTGCAATTGATGCCAGTGCAACACTGGTCGATTTTCATAACTTGTGGGTGACTCATCAGTACTCGAGGTATGTCAAAATTTCTTATCTGTTCGCTTGTCATATAGCAATTTCGATTATAACATGCTAAAAGTTGTTCAAAAACATTCTTTAGGGTGCCTGTTTTTGAACAACGTGTTGATAATATTGTCGGTATTGCATATGCCATGGATCTTCTTGATTACGTTACAAAGGTCAGCTAGTAGCTACTTTCATTTGTTCTCTTCTAAGTTATTATTTCTGCATTTTTCTAATTACAAACATAAATCTCATAGTTTGCAGAATTATAATCTTTTTTATTTTGAAGGGGGAGCTACTAGAAAGTTCTTCTGTGGGAAATATGGCACACAAACCTGCATATTTTGTCCCTGGTAACTTTGCTTCACTTTAGTAACTTTTCTGCAGTATTTTGTTGGACTATTTTTCAAATTGTTTTTCAGTATATCCTCCATTACTCTAAGTTTGACTACTCAATCTCCTTTTATTCCTAAGTTGTGTTTTCTGTACTTCGGCCTTGATTTAACCAGAGCAACATGAAGCTGCAAAAGTTTGATCTTCTGGTTGATTTGTCTTTTTTGTTGGACTGTCATAGAGAAATGGTGGAATACTTTTTTGAGTTTGTGTTAGGCGTCTTTTTCTTGTCTTAGATAAATCATGCAATTTAAAACTAAAATTGTGAATTAAAACCTTGCTACCATATTGCAGATTCAATGTCAGTCTGGAATCTTCTTAGAGAGTTTCGCATCAGGAAGGTCCACATGGCTGTTGTTCTTAACGAGTATGGTGGTACTGTTGGAGTATGTATCCAAACAAATACTGTTTGTGTAGAATTATTTCTTGTTCACTTGTAACACACTAATTTGTGGTGTGTGTTGTGGTGTTGAACCGTTCATCATTATGGTTGTGGATTCAATTATATGTCCATCGCGTTTGGAATATTACTTATTCTTGTACTTTATGGATGAGGCAGATAGTAACTCTGGAAGACGTGGTTGAGGAAATTGTTGGTGAAATCTTTGATGAAAATGATTCAAAAGTAAGGAGCTTTTTGTGTTTCTATTTCCATTATTTGACACATGCAAAATCTTCTGTCGTAAATTTTATGTCCATCCCTACATTCACTTCTTGTCAATTCAACATTAGTAACTCCTTTCTGTTGAGATTATAGAAATACTTGATAAAAATTTAAAAAGTTCAATAGCCTTGTTGCCACTGTCTAGTGTGAGGAGTTTGGTCAAAACATTATTAAACTCTTGAGTCTTGTTCTTCTAACACCCCATGTTGTGGCAGGTGTTAATTGTTAAATTTGAATTGTGTTTGATTGCTATACAACAGGAAGAAATCCAGAAAAAAACTGGCTATATTGTAATGAGAGCGGAGGGAATATATGATGTGGATGCAAATACCTCAATTGACCAGCTTTCTGAAGATCTCTGCATTGAAATGCCGGAGGTATGTCAGATTTTTGTGACACGCACTCGATTGCTGGTTAATTGTTGACTTTTCTCTTTCTTTTACTCGAACAGTTATATTGAATATGGTTTACTTGCACTTAACTCAATTTTCTGGTAAATTTGGGGATCCTATTTCCACTTTGCCAGAAAATAACATTTCAAATGCTAAAGAACGAATTGAAAGCTCGTATCCATTTTTCGCTTGTCCTGTAGAAAAGTCATTACAAAACCAAAAATATTTCTTGAGAAAATCCACTTGTGCTATAGAAAAATACGTACAAAATCAAACATTTTTCTTTTGTTTCATTCCGATTAACGTCGATATGCTTTTTTCTTGCACAACATTCTTGACAGCTGAACAGATCCCTTATGTATCCTTATCGTGATTGGTATGAATCATGATTCCTAGGTTGAACTTAAGTGTTCTCTAAATGCATACCCATTGGCTATTGCGATTGATATTTCTGAGTTATTTTTAGTTCCGTTCATCCTTATTCCTTGGCTAGTTTCTGCTGCTTCTTTTTTCTCCTTTTTTTTTTTTGGTGGTTTAAACTTGTGTTTCTCCCTTAATCAATCACAAAGTTCAGCATGGAACAGTTTCTTGTAAATTGCCTTCAATTTTTAATTTCTTTTCTCTGTTTAGATTTCTCCCCTTTTTCTTTCGGAGATAAGAGTGCCCATCAATTGTTAAGTACACTTTGATGATCTCCATTTTACAGGGTCATCAATATGAGACAGTATCAGGTTTTATTTGTGAGGCATTTGGATATATCCCAAGGACTGGTGAGACCATAAAATTAGTACTTGAAAAAGCTAGCCGAGAAGAGCATGAAGAATATACTGAAGCAGATTCCGACCGAAAAAATGAAAAAGAAACACATCAAATTTTTAAGCTTGAGGTATGGCTTTTCTCCGTTCCTACATGCAGCTCTTAGGCAGTTTCTTCACCTAAAGTTGTTTTACTATCCGTTTTGTTTTTAGCTTTTCTTCATGTACTGAGTTACATGTGACCTCGTGCCTTGTCCTTGTGGTATAAGTATCTAACTAACTAGGAAGTGTTGTGGTTGTGGTTTCATCACTATTCCCGTTTGTGTGCTTCGTGGGCTTGTAGCACTCAGTTGAGTGTTTGTCCTAGATATTTCCTGGGAAGATAGAGCATTGAAATTTCCAAACAGTCCCTCCAACCCCAGCTGTGATGTGAATCGAAGATTCAGTTCTTTTCTTTGTTGTCTCAGCAATCCGTCAAAAAACACTAACTCTGATACGCCAAAATGATTGAAAGTTCTTGCATTCACGTAACTGATGTGGTCATGTTGTCTTAACATGCAGATATTAGAAGGAAATGCTAGAAAGGTAGGTGCAGTTCGGTTTGAACGAATAAACGATGATGCAACATTGAAGTCGAAAGAGGTAACGCGTTTGGTTCCAAAAATCATGAAACGGAAATGGAGCAGCGGTGCAGATTCAGACAAGACTGACTACAGTGAGGTTCCACACCAAGAGAGAGCAGAGGAGGATGTTCATTATGATGGCTATATATCTAGTGAGCCTGAATATGATCATGAGGACCACAATGACCAATAATTACATTATTAACATCAATCCCGTTCTTACAGCACCAAAATGGAGGCAAAAGAGCAAAAGCATCATAACCTGTAAATCGGCATGTAAAATTTTCACAAATGAGAAGTACCTACATCCCCTCAAAGTTAGTTGCTCTGTGGGATTCGGCAAGCTGTTCCAGTTATCTGCACGCAGTGTAGGCTTGTAGCATGTGACATCTGCGGATTTGGTTCGGAGTCTTTTTGTAGTGGTTCTGCAGATGAATATTGATCTATCTATGTATAGGACGATGGTGTCCATCCGAAGCTATTCATGCATTGTTTTGAGCTCTGTAACTTTTTTGCATTTTGATTTTTAATATGGGGAGATCAGCACTGTTGCGCGACATGGAAGATATAAAGTAGGGCTGCACAAAAAATCCTGTGAACCGCAAAACCGGTGCGGACCGAACTGATTCGTACCTTTTGGAATTTGTCCATGGTTTAATTGTCCGGACACGGATTTGGAAATTAAAAAATCGTGAGATACTGATTAGCATTGGATTTTCATTTGAAAACCGTGGATTGTCCGAATCGGACCGTGAGATATTTAAAAAATATATAATATATAATATATATGCAACGTATGGTAAGTAATTATAATTTTACACCTATTTTTATAAATTATTTGTTACTATTTGACAATATGGTATATCAAATATCAATATAATTTTACACCTATTTTTATAAATTATTTGTTACTATTTGACAATGTGGTTTATCAAATATCAATATAAACTGCTACATCTAAGGAAGGTAAAGTGCAATACTCAGTTGTTTCTTTCCTCGAACTGTTTTCATTGAGTGAGCAACAAATTATGGCCAACCAAGACCACAAGAAAATTTGAGGAGTGCGACCTACAAGAAGACTCTCTCTCTCTCTCTCTCTCTCTCTCTCTCTCTCTCTCTCTCTCTCTCTCTTTCTCTCTCTCTCTCTCTCTCTCTCTCTCGGTACTGTCTATGACTTCCATGAAGAGGAAGAGAGTGGATTGCAGTCAAGGATGATTTGACGGCATTTGTTGTAAAGCAATTGAGTCGGCATGCATGAATGCGTACACCAGCGAGTTATCCATGACTACATTTTGCTCTCATCTTTTATGTGTCTCTACAGACTTGTCCATGGTTTGTTTTGGGTTTTCTCATTTTTGTTTCTTTTGGCGCAAAGCAAAATAGAAAAGAAACAGGCTTTCAAAAGATGTAATTTTTTCCCACCGTTCCAAACAAGGCATCATGTATTGTAGTGCTGTAAGTATTTTTTATTGAAGCAAATCTGTGGACAACCGTGTTCGAATTGCAACTCACGGTTCGGATTGGAATCGAACCGTAAGACTTTTGATCTGGACACGGATTTCATTTTCAAAAAACCGTGACTTGCGGATTAGGACTGGATTCATAGGAATCCGATCTGACCGGACCGTGTGCAACCCTAATAGAAAGTTGCTTGGCATATTGCAAGTTGGTTCATGGGAAGAGAGGCAAAAGACTAGCAATAGGGGTAAAGGATCTGAAAGAAAAGGCCGGGGGAGCTGAGGATGTAGCTGTTGGAAGGGTCTCTTTGGCTGAAGAAAAGGGTAGAAAAGAGGAAATAGTTTTGGGGTCTGATGGGTCTTTTACCCGGACCTGGGGGGCTGTTGTGCCTTAGGCAAAGCAGGGTGGGTGTGTTCAGAGAACGGGTGGGCTTGTCTCGAGTGAAAAAAAAGTGATACGAACCGTTAATTATGTAGATCATGACGCGTAGAACAAATCTGAAAAAAAAAATCAGTCGATCGGAGGTAATTCATTATACCGCGGCCAAATGTGCTCTCTCTCTCTCTCTCTCTGAATTGCCAAAACTAATTGGAATTCTATCCCGTTTGACCCCAAAAAAAAAATTACATTTGGAATTTTTTACCCTAAAGGACCAAATATTCAGATAACCAATTGTTATTTTCTTTTAATCTTTTTTGCAACTAGAAGCCAGCTAAGGAACCCAACAAAAAAAAAAAGCATGCACAGAGAGATCCATTTTTAGCCCAACAGAACTAGGGCTTTGTAAATTAAAAATGGATCTCTTCTAGTGGGCCAGATTTCGCAGGAGGAAAAGTTTGGGTTGCTGGCTAATGGAAGTCTTCCAATGGGCCAAATTTAACCCAAAAGAACAAGGGCTTTTCACACATAAATGAGTGGGCCTACGCATCATAAACAAGGGGCCTGATAGATTCATAAAGTCAGGTTTTCATGCGCTGCTACGGGCCCATTTATCTAGCACGTTAGCCTCTAACTCGAGACTAAGGGGGGTCAAGGATTGAGTGAGTTGCGCGTAAGCTAGCAAAGACACACCTAACCGTCATACTAAAATAGAAAAAAAGAAGTGGCAGTGACACATGATTGCTCTAATAGAGCATCTCCGTTTCATCGGTTAAAATTTTGGGAGCTACATCGATAAAATTGAAGAGCGGATATGGTAGAAGATAGTCAACCATATCAGGGGCTACATCATAAGTATATTGGAAACAAGAATATTGAACAACAATCCTTCTTAATTTAGTGGCAAGCCTGGCCTTAACAATAGAATATGTTATCTGTACACTACAGTACTACACTTCTTGAGATACCATGATAAGCAGAAAATCTTCAACTATTAGAGCAAGTTATATCAAATTTGTAAGAAGTTCATAACTGGTATACTACGCCGCCGGAGACGCTCGTATTTAGTAGTATTTGACTTCGAATTTCACTATCAAGTTGTAGGTCATGCTTATACGATGTTGTAAGCTACGGTTCACAGAATCTGTGACTTAAAGCAGGTATCAATAGAGCCTTCATCATCTCTCTCTTTCTTTTTCTTTTTTTTTTTGCTTGTTTTTGCTACGCGATTGAAATTATGTATGTTTTAGTAAGCTAGATTACTGTGAAGAGTCAAACGTTGTCCAATCAACTAGAACCCACAAACATCGTGGCATTGGAAACCAATTAGTACAAAGGAATAATCACTTGGGCTAAGCTCAGGCCTCTCTTATTATTCACTACTCCCTCCGTCCCAGTTTGTTTGTCCAATTTCGACATACGTATTTTTTTAAAAATTGTCTATATCTCATAATTTATAATGTTTTATATAATTTCGAAAACATCATATTTTAGATCTAATTGAGATCTATCAAGCAAGATCCATATTGCATATAAAAAACATTATAAATTAAAATATATAGACAATTTTGTAAAAAGTCCCAAATAATGAAAATGGATAAACAAATTGGGACAGAGGGAGTATCATAGTTTTCTGAATTGTATATAAATATGGGGAAAATTTTGTTACGGAGTGTGCCGTAAAAATGTGTTTGTGGAGGCGAATCCCAAGTGTCCAAAGTGTTCTGGACGATCCTGATTCTAATAGAACTTTTTCGGGAAAGAGTTACTCTTCTCCGGATTTTTTTTTTTTAAATCCAAACTATTGATTGCCAAAACAGATGATTTTTTTTTTAAAATCCAAACCATTAATTGCCAAAACAGATGATTGAGATCAAGTACCTCCGTAAATGTCTGATTCACAGCTCCTTCGCAAAATAAGACAATCTCATAAAATATACCCATATATATCCAAAAAAATGCAATTTTGTGGAAGTATAGAAACCCAACATTTTAAAGTACGTGGACTTGATTGCACGCACATGCAATGGGGACTTCTCAGTCTTTACTCCTCAATCAAACAAACAAATGCCCAGTCTGCAAACACAACTGTAACACATGTTAGTGTGGCCCCACTGCCGCTGTTTTTTGGTCTAGTGTTCTTGTCATATACTACTACTGGAGAAAGTGTTTGGGGGACAGTTTGAAATGGGAAAAAAAAAGCCTTTATTCGATTTTGATGTACTATAGCTACTTTGATTGGTTTTGTTGTCTCTTGTCCAATGGCATTGGATAAAGGTTTTCCCATACGCTTACTGCGTTCAATTTAGATGTCACGAGTTCGAGTCTCTTGCTTGCGTATAATTCTACTTCATGCTAGTCTTGCGTGTAGAGTTTTAGAATATTGTACAAGTATGAAACAGAAAAATATTGTAAAAGAATTTTAGACGGTAAATATATGAGTCATTAGATTAAGATGATCTTGACCGTACTTGAGGATGTGGGAGACTATAAAAAGCAAATTGTTCGGAAATTCGGAAACAATTATCCTTATTTTCAATCATTACTCACCACTTATTACCCTTATCTTCAATCATTATTTTCATTTCTCTTTATATCTCTCTCCACTCATTACTCTTACTTTCAATCATTACTCTATTTCTCTCTCCACTTATAACCCTAAAATTTTTCTCAAAAACTCATTCAAACACAACATAATATATAATATAGCAGTGCCCAAAGAAAAGGAAGAGGATCATCCCCTGTTATTTAGAAACTAGTTCCCACGGGACTTCATTGACCTTTTTTTTGGCTCTCTCCGACAATCGAAAATTGGTTGTAGACTTCATCGAGAATATCAATCGTAAGCCAAAAAAATCTCAGTCGTATTTTGATCAATATGATTTCCGATCACATTGCTTTTGAAAGAGATAGACTGACAAAAAATGAACAGTTTCGATAAATAAAGTACCACAAAGAGCGTTTTTTAGTTGATTGATTGATTGATTTTAGGCCATCATACGGTTGATTCGAGCCGTTCAAAATTTCTTTAAAAAAAACAAGTGGGCCTACGTGAAAATAACGACATTCAATGTGTGTAGGTGGCCAGAGTGGGCCCTGCGCAGCCGTCGGTGTCTTTATCATGGTCCAACTATGTTTGACAAATATGCGTTTGTGCCAATTTACACACACTTTGACTAATTGTCGGTGATTAGTTACACCGCTTACTTATGAGAATTCTGAATAAAGTTAGAGAAAAATTTTGTTTGGTCTAATCCCAAATGAGTTAATAACACCTTAGAAGTTTCAAATTTAAGATCTTGAAAAGAAACAAATAGTACCCAAGTTTCGAATCTCGACCACTAGACCAAATCCTTCGGGTTTGCATGGTCCAACTATTCTTAGCTACCTTTTAATCCAAGTATTTGGACATTGATATATGGATAATAAGGCACAAAATTCACTACAATAACTTCTTTGTTTTGAAGCAATTGAATTGATCGAGTTGGTTACTGTCAAGCACTTGTCAACTTAAGCATGAGTTCGAGATTTTCTTGGGTGACATTTAGGGAGATTCGTGTGCATTTATCATGATTTACTAGCTTTTTGTCTTTACATATTCTGAGAAACTGATATCGATATGATATTACTGTTTGAAACTGTGATAAGGGAGGGCTTGTAAATCTCGAGTCCGGCTGCTCTTCAATTATTGGATAGAACACTCTCTCCAATTTCGGCCCATAAATTTTTTTTATGATCTCATGTCAATGATCGAAATAGTTAATTTTATTTTGCACGTCGACAACATGAAGTGTGCCAAAAATCAAGTTTATTGGACATCATTGATATGATTTTGAAACACATTATCTTGCAAAATATAATATTACAACACTAGAACAAAACCCCTTTCTGTTTTTTTCCAATATAAATTTGTTTTGAAATCATATCAAACGATAATTGATCAAAATGATTTTGGCATGCTTGATACTCTCAGTGCATTAAAAATTATGAACAGTTTCGATCATTGAAGTGTGATTTAAAAAGTTTTTCCCTAACCGAAATTGGATAGAGTGTTCTCTCCAATCCATTTAAAGGAATTTGAGAGGAGCCGGGCTCGTAAATCTCACATGTGTTTGGGACCACTTTCATTGATTAACAATAAATAAGAGAAAACTCGTATTTATATTAGTAAAATCTTCTCAATTTATGCACTAGGTATTGTTTTCTCTAAAAACGAAAGGATAGTGCTATAGTGTCTCCGGTCATTTCATAGACACCGTAAATTTTAGCATAACAAGACCATTTACGGCATAATCAAAATCATCCGTAAATTTTGGCATAACAAGACCATTTACAAGATAACCAAAATCATTAAATAGCATAACTGTGGATTAGGGGCATAACTTTTAGGATGATGCTATGATATCTCCGGTTATTTTGGGGACACTGTAATTTTGGGCATAACTTCACCATTATGAGCATAATTAAAACCCATTACAAGCATAACGGAATCCAAACAAGACATAACTAAGGAATATCCAAAAAATCAACTAAGACATAATCAAACCCAATCAAGACATAACAAACAAGTTATGCATTATTATGGTTTTGTTATGCTTGTAATGAGTTTTGGTTATGCTCATAATAGTTTTGTTATGTCAAAAGTTACAGTGTCCTCAAAATGAGCGGGGACACCGAAGTCATTCCCTAATTGGTTATTATTATTATATTAGGTTACAACACTTTTTAAAAAATGACATAACAAACCACTCGAAAATATAACACAATTATTCAAAGGCATAACACTTTTTAAAAATAACATAACAAGTGTTGTGAGTTATGTCATTATTACAAAAATGACCATAATATAACCAATCGAAGACATAATAAAAAATCTTTGAGAAACATAACCGGTGTGCTATGGTGTTTTCCCTTGTAGCGGGTAGACACCATAGCATTTTGCCAAAACGAAATGATAAGTTATGATTAAACCAGATAAGTTTCCCATGTTTCTTGGTGTAATTATGGTTGTTGTGGGTCATTATCTTATCTTTTTTTTACCCAGATAAACAAATAAGCTTAGAAGGTACACAAGGGTTATTATTTCATACTTAAGAAAACAACTATTGAATGAAAAGACTAATCAGCATTCTAAACAAAGTACTACTGTAGCTAGTAACTTTGATTTCCACTACTGTAATGCGAACCCGGTGCTATACCTATCTGGATCGTTGATTTCGGTAATTAATGATTCGAATTGCACGGTATTGTGCATAATTTTAATTGTTCAACCGTTCAACAATCTAGACTGTTGATGGCGAGATCAACAGTTCGGATGTACACAACATGGTGCCGCACAACACCATCCCCAAATTCCTGTAATGCTAACAACTTATGCGTCGTTGTGCGATCATGGTAAACATTATCTGCCCATACCAACGTCCATAAAATGATCAAGGTTAGAAAGTTACGGGGTTGTTTCTACTGATCAAAAAAAATGCTAAGGCTCCATTTGTTTCAATATAAAATGGTTTCCTCCATAATGTAAAATATTTTTTTAGAAAAAAAATTTTAAAATTTTATTTTCTTGTGTTTAGTTGGCACTTAAAAAATATTTTCAGAAATTTGACAAAATAGTGGGGAGAGAGAGGGGGCTTAAATGATGGAGAGATATAAGAATATTGGAATTGAACGTGGGTCAGAAATGATGATCAAGGAAACCGAGCAGTGAAAATTACAGTAGAAGGTAGCGGGTTCATTTCAGAAAATAGCTTACGGAAGATTTAAAGGTAAGTCATTTTCATCCAATTAAGGAAAAATGTTTTCCTTATTTTTTAGGACCCAAGGACCCTGCTGAGCGGCACCCCTGCCGAGCGGTCAATCCTGCCGTTCATCTCAGAATCAACGGCTCGGATTGAAATATCTTTTTTCTTTTCTTTTCTTTTTTTATAAATCCGTTCGGTACCTTTGCATCCGGGCCGTTCAAACACTTTTGGATGGCTGAGTTACGCTCGGCACCCTTGCTTGGCAGGATCTCTCGGTCCATTTTTTACACAACCAAACACCAAAAAATAGGTGGAAAATATTTTTACGCCCAAACAAACGGAGCCTAAAAACTTAACGCATACCATATTGTTTCCATTAACAAAAAGAGTTTCAACATTTTACCATTTCGCTTCTATTAACAAAAATAGGGTGTTTGGATTGAACACCTACGCTACACACATCGGAGGGGCCAAATCCAGTCCATTTGCTCTGAACCAGTTCGGTGCATCTGGTTCATCCGAGCAGTCCACAAAAGTCAAATTTAAAAGGGTGTTTTTAAAAATAAAAAAAATATTTTCTTTAAATTTGAGCCGTCCAAAACACTTTTGGACGGCTCGGATTCTGTTGATTCTTGTGCGGGCCCACTTATTATTTTTTTTATAAAATTTTTGAACGACTCAGATCAATCGTCTGGTAGCTAAGGCCCTGCGCGGCCATCAGTGACTCCCGTCGGTTTCGGAGCACTGGCCCTCGACTATCCAAGTCGGACGCGTAAAATTCGGTTTCAACATAAATTTAGACTGCAGTTCAGAAAAAACAAAAAAACAAAAAACAAAAAATTGGATTAAAAGTTACCTGGTACATACAATCTGTGCACAGATTGTGCACAATTTTGTGGTGGGGCCCACCACGGGTCTCACATAAATGATCCGAGCCGTTCATTAAATGTAAAATATTTTTTCAAGGGTTCCTGTAAAAAATTAGTTCTGCAATCCAATACCTATAGGTGCTTGATCTAATCATCTAACTTTTCATTACCTAGAAATCTGAATGAAAATTTAGATGATTGAATCGAGCACTTATAGATATTACATTGTGCTGATTTTTTACGGGGATTCTTGAAAAAATATTTTACATTTAATGAACGACTCGAATCATTTGTGTAGGATCCGTGATGGGTCTCACTATAAAATCTGTTCACAATCTGTGTACAAATTTCACAATCTGTGTACAGATTGTATGTACCAGTAGTATGGTTCAAAAAGTTAAAACCAGTCCCTGTTAGAAAAATCATTTCCCCCCCTCCCTCTCTCTCTCTCTCTCTCTCTCTCATCTCTCTGTCTGGATCTTTCCCTCTTATCGCTTTGGAAAATACAATCCTTTTCCCTTCCCTACCATGTTGCCCTTGGAACCGGTCACCCCATGATAAATATTTCACTTACCTACAACACCCCTCCTTATAATCATCATCTTTTGGTCTCTTTAAATATTAGTATATATAGTTCCTTGATGTGAAGGGGAAAAAAAAAGAAAAAAAAGAAAGAAGCACACGGTCCCCGGCCTTGTTATATGATCTAGAGAATTATAATTGCCCTTAATCACATCATTTAATGGGTAACCATTTTAAAAATTTGTAACGACCCGTGATCTAATGTAGTGATTGTTATTGCCCTTAGTAATCACATCATCAAACGGGAATCCGTTTTAAAATATTGCAATGGCCTTGTCATCTGATCTGGTGATTGTATACTTGTCATTGATAATCAAATCGTCAGATGGATAATCATTTTAAAATAACGATCCAACCCCTCTTCAATATAAAGCTAGACTGCAAAGAATAATCGTTTTCCAACCTCATCTTTGTGATTAATAGGTCAAATTTGTTAAATATTCTTAAGGAAACAAGAAAAGTCAAATTGTCAAAACAAAGTTTTGACGTACTAAATAAAAAAATAAAAAAAGGAGAACCAAGAGCAGAAATTTCCAGTGCTCCTGGGAGCATACCACCCTCCATGGTGCAGTTGTATCAAACCCACCTCTTGCGTCAATCCAACGGTCCAGATCAAAGGAAACCAAATCCACAACGTAAGGGACCAAGTACCACGTGGGTGCCACTCAAAAGATGTTATCAACTGCCATGTGTAGTTTGAAGTTCCTTGGAATTTCCGAAACTTAAAATGGATAAACTGATATTTATCCGTAAATATGTTAATTGCACGGGGGTAATTACGTACTACAAATGTTTTATCTGTCCTCAACTGAATTCGCAGATCTAGGAACGTTCTTTATTCACTCTCGCCTTGATTTTCTGAGTATTTTGAATTTCGAAATACCATTTTCATATATTAAAAACTGTTACACAAAAAGCCTTTTAATTCTTTTATTAGTAGTAGTATATAGTATAAAAGTTGATAATGGTTTCATTATTAGAGTTCAACTGGAGAGCACAGTCCTGTTTGAAGCATCATTTCTGTCGTTCTGCTTTCCGGGAGTGAAAGATTTTCTGGTTTTCGACGCCATGGGGAAGGGTAGAGAGAGAGTAGAGAGAGAAAGGGAAACTAGTCATGGTGTGTTCTCTAATATTTGTTCATATGCTACTGACTGAAGAGATTAGTGGGTATGTAAATCTCTTGGTTTCTCTCTCTCTTCTGGTTTATGGTCTTGAAAATCATGGTGGTTTTGAAGAGCCTTTTTTTTTTTTGTTTTGTTGAGATTCAATTTTCAGAAAGATGGGATTTTTATTTCAAAACCTCTCAGTACTTTCTGATTCTTTGTTTTTGTTGAGATTCACTTGTCAAAAGAAGCGATTTTTATTTGAAAAACAAGCAAATAGAAAATGGATATTTCGAAAATTGATGACTGCGAGTAGATTTATTTCCTGGTTATGATGGAGAGTTTTTTTTTTTTTTTTTTAACTCTTGTGAGAAAGATTTGGAACTTGTGGAAAAGAAAGGGAAGTTAAAAAGTTTTCCACTTAGTTGTTTGGTTGAGAGAAAAAAGAAGAAGAGAAAATGGAAAAACAGAGTTCGTTGTACAGTGAAATTTTCCTCTCAATTTTTCTATCCCCGAGGGATTTCATGAAAAAAGAGAAGAAAAGAAAGAAAAGGGTTGTGATTTCTTGCCAAATCACTCATTCGGATGGTGTATTTTGCGAGAAATGGTGAGAAAAGTACGAAAAAAGAAATTTATGGATTGATCATTTTCCTACTTCACTCATTCTCCTTTCTCACCCAATCTCACAAAAAATGGTGAGATTTGGCAAGAAAAAAAAGCTCCCGTTCTTATCTCATCATCCAAAGTTTCTCCCACGTTCCACAAGTTCCAAACAGAGCGTAAAACTTTGAAGGTCAAGATAGAAGGGAGGGCAAATGGATGTGATACAAGGGGTTTTTTTTCCAATGTCTATTTAGGTTTATTTTTGGACGTGGGGAGACTTTTGTGTTTTCCGAGGATAATAAGAAGATTTATGTCTATAGATTCTAACTTTCGAGTTGTGCTGAGAATCTTCAGTATCTGTTTTTTTCTATATCTGGATCATCTGTTTTGGAAAAAAAATATGACACTGAGTTGAGAATATCTCTGGATGAGATATAGCAAATAAAAATGACTATAGAAAACATGTGATCATTCGGTTTCTGTTCTCCTTTCCTTTATGATTTTTGATTTGATACTGCAGTTTCTTTCCCAAGATTCTTACCCAAATATATCTCTCGCACACATGTAGAGTTTGTACTTCACAGAATGCACTCTCTCTCTCTCTCTCTCAAACCCTGTGTAAATTCTCCCCTAGATTATCCTAGGATGGATTTTCTCCCCCTCAAGAATCTTGAGAGATGAGAAGAGGCTTACGTGATCTGATGACCGAAAAAGCGACTAGATCCCGGTTCAGACAAATTGGGTAGTGAGGATTTGAGCTCAATCCCACTTTTAAATGTAGTATTTTTTTTCGTTTTATTTGTATTGATGTTTATATGATGTATTATGCAGGAGTGGGAGATGTGAGATGGACTCTTTTGAGGCTTCAACCATTGTCTTTAGTAGGATCAGGAAGTTAGAGCCAGAGAATGTAACAAACAAGATTGTAGGGTATCTCCTTTTACAAGACTGTCGCCAAGAAATGATTCGACTGGCTTTCGGTCCGGACCATCTAATCACAAATTTGATTCACAGAATCAAAATCCAGCTCGGGTTAGTGTCGAAACCATCTGTTTCCATCCCAATGAGCCCGGTTGCTGGTTCGGATCTTCCATTTATGCGTTTCTCACCGGTTTCATCCCCTACAACATTAAGGTTACCAAATCACTACTGGGAATCCCGAGTAAATCCGGAGCCCATACATAATCCACATTTTGTACCCATTGCCTATTCTGATTCAGTTCCTGAAGATTTTAGGCTCGAAAATCGGACCCATTTCATGAGATTGGAGGATCAATTCGAGCCATTTGATTTAGGAAATCAATCATGTGCAAGCGACTTTAATAACCCAGAAGCTACATTCTCAAGAAGACATCGGTCTCCAACCGAATTCCCAATCAAAGTTTGTCACTATTTTAATAAGGGGTTTTGCAAGCATGGAAGTAATTGTAGGTACTTTCACGGGAACCCTTTTCTGGATAGCTTCTCCCAGATGTTTAGTCCTCGTCCAAATGAATTTGACAGTGAAGAACACGTGTTTTCACCTCGGTCGCTTGAAAAGTTGGAATATGAGATTTCTGAGCTGTTGAAATCCAGAAGAGGGAATCCTGTTTCAATCGCGTCTCTTCCCATGTTGTACTATGAGAAGTATGGGAGGACTCTTCAGGCTGAAGGGTACCTCACTGAAAGCCAGAGGCATGGGAAAGCTGGTTTTAGTTTGACGAAACTCCTCGCCCGGTTGAACAACAGTGTTCGGTTGATTGACAGGTGTTATAGCGATTTTTGGTAGCAATTTCTGTGTGTAGTCATCTATTTTTATTGCAATAGCTAACGGTTGACTTTTTTTTTAATGATTTTATAGACCTCATGGGCAGCATTCAGTTGTTTTAGCGGAAGATGTGCCAAAATATATGGAAAACTGTGGTGAAAGAAATGACCCAGGCCCGATAGTTAGTGGATCACGACAGATATATCTGACTTTTCCGGCTGAAAGCACGTTCACAGAGGAAGATGTCTCCAACTACTTTGAGTAATTGGATGACTTATTGTTTTATTTGCTTCACTTTTGTACTTGAAGTATATTCAGTTCTTTACTACTCTTGTTGTTTCGGGTTTTTTAGTTCCTTTGGGCCAGTTGAAGATGTGAGGATTCCTTGCCAACAGAAACGGATGTTTGGGTTCGTGACGTTTGTCAGTGCAGATACTGTGAGAATGATTCTGTCAAGGGGAAATCCGCATTATGTTTGTGGTGCTCGTGTTCTTGTAAAACCGTATCGGGAAAAATCGAAGCTTTTTGACAGGTAAATGTCGATGTTTTCTGTCACATTCTCATGAAGCGAAGAATTTCCTTTTGTGGTTCTGTTGCTGTTAGGGTCTGTCAAAGTCTTGCTTTTTCCTCCTGCCGAATCACCAGAGACATGGAATCACATTATTGTATTGAATGGAAAGGTTGGGTTGTGATGAGGGGAGCTTTCTCAATGTTTGACATTGACTAAAGCTGCATCCTAATTTATGGCTTTCTGGTATATGCAACTGGAAATGGTGGATTAGATTCGCAGTGAAATAGATTTTATCGGATGTTATTATGTTACTTCATCCCTCCCCTCCCCTCACTTCTTGCCTCATTTCGTGTTTCATAATAATGCAGGAAATACCCAGAGAAACTGGAGCATCAGATGAGTCAGAATTCGCTCTATTTTGACATGGATTCCGAGATTCACCCTAGTGAGTAATACTTTTTTGTTATTTGAATCGACACTGGATGAGATTTCTTCTCTATTTAATAATGCAACTTACTATATGGCTCGTTCGAAAGTGGAATAAGTTGTCTATTGTCATATACTGCTCATTGTTGACTTCACTTGGCCTAAATAAAATAAGTCACTGAGGTGATGTTCAAGAGTACTTGCCCATGATTTGTTTGGTGTACTCCAATAAAACTTTTTTCTGCCTGAGGCTTGTTTCGGTGACCAACAGTTGGTTATTGAGGGAATAGAGTGTTGGATGCGAGTATGAATGAAACCAAAAGATCCCCCCTATAACTATTGAGAGGTTAATAGAACAAAAGCGAAATATTCTGCTGAACCATACCACGGACATCGTGATTATTGAGTAGCTAGTAGTTTGAAATTTGTCGAACAAGGGAAATGGGTGTTATCAGGATAGAGAGGTTCATAAAAGAATCATGAAATTGAGTGTACGGTTTTTTGTCACGAGTTATGAGATTAGAAAAAGAGATCATATGTCGCCCATTTCCTTATTCATTTTGTGCCAACAGGATGGGAATCCTCAAGATTGATGAGGGAGTCGTTCATGGATGAGAATGAACATGGCCTTGAAGTTCAGACAAGGAGACTGTCAGGGCTGCAGTTATCACGAAGACCTCTGGCCAACCAAGAGCCCTATTTTGGCTACTCCATGGACGAGCTCAAAGCTTCAGAAGGTTTAATTTACTCAGAAGGTTTAATATCCTCTCTTTCCTCTTGATTTTCCTTTCAACTGTTGCCTTTGTGGCTCCTATATGCCTCAATTTTCCTGTTCAGATTCCTATTCGAACCATTTCGTATGCAGATCATTCTAAGTTTTCATCAGCAGAACGTTTCAACCATCTGCTCGATGTTCATTGTGAGCCCACGAGTGATGATGATCCCAAGCTCATAAGAACCATTCACACCGACCAGGAGAGGTAGGAATGACTATCCTCCAACTGTATCCTTTAGGCTGTGTTTGGATCTTGGATTTGTGAAGCAATTCCCTTTCCTTTTCTTTTCCCTCCGGGTCATCATTTTTTCCCCATAACATAGTACTTGTTTCTGACTTGAAATTTCTGTGTCCTCATTTGTTCAGCAGTCAAGGAGTTAATCTCCCGGAGAGTCCATTTGCGTCTCCAATAGTAAGCAGCATTTCTACAGTCCTAATATAGATTCAGCAACAAACAAAAGAAGTATAGAGATCTCAGACTACTTATTCCTTACTTTGAAAGAACAAATACGGCTCTTATTTGTCCCTCTCATTTTCTCGACAAGCTCCGGGCAAAGTATATACTACCCGCAGAAGTTAGAAATATCAGAAGCGTATATATCCTCCTCCCTGTTATGTGGGTTGAAGGAGGAGGTAGGAATGAAGAATATGACACAGCAAAAGTAGATTATATAAGTTCCTTCGGTTGTCCAAATGTTTTTGCAGAAGGCAAGAGGTTTGAGTATTTTAGAAGACAAGTTGGTATATAGTCCTTGAAGTTGATTGATGAAAGTTTAGTTTACAGGTAGGGTTTCAGAGAGGTGAAAATATGTTTAGTCTCTGTAAAACCAAGCAAATTCTTACAGGAAATAACCTTTACATGAAGTTTTTATCAGCATATACCAGTGTTTTTTTTGCAATGGGTGTTTGTTGCCAATTTGACTTGGTGCAAGCACGTTACTTTGTTATGTTTTGATTGTCGAAGATATCGTCGGGTAGATTCATTCATGTGCCGGTGTTTTTCCGGACATGAAATCATGTGAGAATCTTCTCATTTCTCGATATTCTCACTTGATTCTATCACCGGAAATACGCCGGTATGTAAAATCTAGGGTACGCGAAGGTCAGAAACTTGGAGCACTGTGATTTGTGACTACCGTTTTATAGTATTTTGTTAATTTTGAGGTTGGTATGTCAGATTATTGGCACTCTTAAAATCCAATATCCAATAGTGAGACCGTTGACTGTTCACATGGGGATGCCGGCAAGAGATGAAACAGTAACTTCGAAGCTTTAATAATTTAATTTTACAGAACACCGCCACACATGTTTCTTGTTCTAGGGTTCTTCGCAATCTTATCTGAAAACAATGTTTGACCAAATTTGTAATGGGTTACTTAGTGGTCTTGGGTCATTTCCCTGTTATTCTGCTTCTCAAGAAATCAATACATATTTCAAACTCGGTATTCGGCCCAATGCAGTACTCTAGAAGATTAATTTCATCATTTATCGGAGCAAGATTAATTTCATCATTTATCGGAGGAGAAAGATAAAGATAAAATTGTCAGAAAAATACACGAGTTTCTTGATTCGAAAGACAATCAAGAATCGCTGAAATAATTATACAATAATCAAGATGAATTATGGGTCAAACTTATTCCTACCGACTGAACAAATGATTATTCATGATTTCATACCGGCTTCAAATTAGAGAAATGTTATGGTAAAACTTCGTTTGAAACGATGTGGTAGAAAGCAACGTGCGACTTGAAAGATACGATCCATTGTGAATTTTTACATCCACCACTTTATAAAAGAATGAAAGGTGCTTTTGGCTCGACATCAACATAATTGTCATGGATTTCGCAGGCTCAGTCAATCATCCATGGTTTAGGCGCCCCATGACAATGTTCTGAGGGCACCAATGAACAAGTTCATTTATGCGAAGATTCGTTCATTGGGAGAAGAGAGTTGCAATAAATCAGTGGTTAAGTAGTACTATCATTTATAATCAGTTGACGGTTCGCATCTGGATTTATGCAAATTTAGAAGTTCCGTGTTTTAAGGAAATAAGAGAGCATTAGGATAGTTCAAGGGAAATGATTTTGCCAGTATCTTTTTGTTAACGCCACTCCCCTGTAAATGTATTTTTGTACCAGAAACACACTTGCAGGGAAGTGACGTTAACAAAAAAAGGGAGTGGCAAAATCAGTAACCTTAGTTCAATAAGAATGACCGATTAGTAGATGAATTAGACTAAAAATGACAATGTGATCCTGAACCGGGACACAGATATTAGAAGAAATCCACTGTCTATCAAGAAACAAAAAAGGCGCACAGAGAGAGGAATTATTATTGATGTTTTGAAGAAGCAAAGTGAAGACAACCGCAGTTTCTGGAGACTAAAAACAAAAATAAAAATAATGAAGACGACCTACCATTTTCAACTGTCTTTATCAATATTGCAGTCACATACTTGTCCTTAATAATCTGCTAAGTCAACACTTAATCAGCAAGTAAATACCAGGTCACCAAAGGGACCCTCTTGATTACATCTCCCCCACATCCCAAATACACTTCAATTTCATGGCAGACTTTCTTATTACAGTCAACACCTTTTATCATAAAAAAACCAATGAGAAAAAATCTTAGTAGTAACATGCCGCAAAACCCTCCGGGGATGGTCTAGTGGTCTTAGCTTGAAACTAAAGGGTTCTCCCTCATAAGATCTCAGATTCAAATCTCTTTGCTAGCAATTCTCGAGGCCGTCACACCCTCATATGTAAGCGTTTGAAACAGCTATGGGAGGGGCTATAGGGATTAGTCCGAAGTGCACGTAAGCTATCTCGGAACACCTTGCATTACCATAAATAAATAAAAAAAGAACATATTCCGCTACCAAATTGGATCACATAATTTGTAAGTCGCAAAAAAGACATAGGCAGATCTTATGTCCCTATCAAAAGGTTGTTCCCTTTCTTAGCAAGAGAATAAATGCATGCAAATCGATGGCTCAGATATTGACTGAGCAATAGACAATTCAGATCTGTATGCGTTCAAATTCAATCTGAGCGGTCTGTGCCGAGATGAACGGCCGGATGCCACTCGGCACCTTGCTTGGCAAGAGGGTTCTTGGCAGCATCCCCAGGTCCTCAAATGCTACGTATACAACACAAGATTGGGAATGAAATTTAAGTTGAAAAAACTATGAATGTGCTTAATTCCAAAAACTACTAATCCGCAGACAACTCTATGCAAAGATAGAAGCAACAAAGGCATCTGCAACCAGGTCAAGACCGTTAGTGCTCAAAGTTTCTTCTACTATATTCACAATACACATGTAAATTTCAAGTATATGGGGCCAGCAAGCGCCAGCACCCGACAGCCGTTTGGAGTCATTACTCCTACATAGGTTTATATACTTCATATCCTAAATGCAAACTCCCGAAAGGATAGTGTTGGGGGTCATCACAATCAGTCACGATTATGAAAGTAAACAGCCATTCAACATATTGACCGGTCTTTGGAAACAAAACAGTGCTTTCAAAGAAGATGAAATTGCAACTTTTGGGATTGCACAAATTTGGCGGACTAGAAACCTAAGTATCACATACTATAATACCAGCAAAACTTGAATCAACATCTCTATTGTGTGTATACAAACTGAAACAAAGCAAAACTAATCCAAAAAGTTCTAAATACTCTCTTTCCAGTGCCAGTTTTAAGGCACCAAAGGAACTGCCAAAAAAGGGCCTCAGTTATGTACCATAATATATGGTATGAAATACAAAAAGTATCAGGGATGGAAGGGAAATAAGATGGAAGTACTCATTAACCAAAGAAGATTCCAGAAAGTCGATCATCGCGTCTTCAAAACTATACAGTCTGACAGCAGGTCAAACACAAAACCTGCAATTGGATCGGAAGACATTGTAAGACTCATAACCACCATCTCGCATTGAAGATCAGAAGGAGATGGTCTATTAACAACATACTTACCCTCTAATATCATGCCCTCATAAGTAACTATTACTAAAGCTTTTTTTTTTTTTGAGTACTTCAGAATATCACATAAGCTTTTCAATAATATATCTAAATATCCGTTTGTGTAGATCTATAAGGCTGCCATCAAATCAGGGATGCAACACAACAATAATAGTACCCATAAAATCCCCGTCAATGGGGGCAGGGGCGTGGGAGACAGTAGACCGACATAACATTTGGTAATATATTGACAAAACCAAACTTTTCTTTATTACGGCGTGTGTTGAGCATCTAGCGGTCTGTCAGCAAGGATATTGCCCTTCCGCTACATCATTGAATCGTTTCCATCAGAGAAATGGGTTGTCTTGTTTACTTTCAAGTCATTGAGTAAGAACAAACCTTAAAAGTATAATCTTCAGTACCTTCGAGACGTTTGCTTTTTCTAGCCACCTGAATTTAAATGAAGAGTCTTCTTGCTTCACACTAAGAGAGAACAAATATATGTGCCCACCGGTAGAAAAACACACTCAACCGGGTCATAGTTCTTTATATTCGAAATCACCATCACATCATTATGTACCTGCCATCAAATAAAGAAGTAAACCTGGAGTTACGTTGTGTTTGTGCATTATTTAACAAGAAAGCACATAAATGCAATTTTTTTGGAAATTTACAGCAAACCATAAGCTTGCTTACCGGGTGCTAGAGTGATCCCAGACCCCCGACGTATATACTCCTTATGATTCCAAGAAGATAAAAACATAGTTGCTTAGGTTGTCGGAGAGACCATTCTGCTCTTCCAATACCCAAATTGACAAGCTCCTAACAAACCTGATGTGAACGTGCCATCACCTGCGTCTGTGTTTCTTTGCAATCTGTTTGAGAAGTAAATCCTGACGAAAAGCCAAATATTTATCTACGGTAGTGCCTGCCCACTGCTGACAAAAGCTTTCATCAGATGGAACAAATGAACTCAGAGGAAATGGCCCCCTTGGAGCTTTCTTTAGGGAAACTAAAAACCTATGGCGGGGACGAATTCTCTGGTTTAGAGACAAGCTTAGGTACATAGGATATTTTGCCAATATTTGCACCTCGTTCCGAAGCTCGTTGATCAAGTATATGTACTTCGGCTTCAGATTTCCTTCCAGTGACAGGGAGAATACCTGCACATATTGTCAAACCAATCAAAAGTTGCATGACACAGATAAAAAACACAAGATAGCATCCATGCTCTCTCCTCTCCATCGAAACATAGTACACACAAAATATACATAAATATATAAGAGATGTCACCATAAAACAGGAAACTTAAAAAACCTAGAAAATTCAATAACAAGGAACTGGAGAAGTATCATTAAATCAAAGGAAACGAAGAAATGAACAATTATTGAACCAAGGTAGGCAAATGATTTCAGAAATACCAAGTGAATAGAGGGAAGTGACCTGTGTGAGGCTAGTCAATACTTTCAAGATTTCAGGGTTACGCATCCCAATACTCCTTAGAAAATTAATTCTAGGCAGCAAACCATCCTCAATGCTGTAGTGAAGTAGTTGAGGATGTTTTCTGACCATCTTCACTATACTATCTCTGGGTGCTCCCAATTCCTTTCTAAGAAAACTGCAACGACTGGTCCACGAACTATCAATCCGCTGAACCAGGATTTGAGGGCTCAGCTGCACAACTTTACTTAGATCACTCTTCTTAATACCAACCTCTTCAAGCAAGTACCTCACAGTTGGTTTTAATGAATTCTCCAGACTATAAGAAAATAGAGACGGAGTAGCAGTGATTATTTGCCCTATTCTGGAATCTGGAATGCCCAAACTCGCCAAAAAAGCAACATGAGGTTTCAGTTTATTATCCATGGTGTACTCTAAGATTTGTGGCTGCCTCATAAGTATCTTTCTGACGTCTTTATGTTTGACACCAACACTAAACAAGAACTCCAACCTTTCCTGTGCAGAACCCACATTAATCTGAAGGGAAGGCATGTGCCTATCGTACATTTGGATAAAGTTCGAGTCCTTAAGTCCAAAAGTGCTCAGGTAATCAAGAAGAGGAAATGATTTCTCGTCTAAATCCAGTTCTTCTGCAAGGTGGTGAAATCTGTTCCTTGTAGAGCTCTCAACCTTCAGCTGCAACCAGATTAAAAAGTTCATTCATTACCATTTGTAGTAAGAGTGGACAACTGACTTTGTAAATATAGCACCTTTCCTCCTCCTTTTGCACCAAAGGAGCCAACTTCCTTAGATTTGTTTGACGTATGATTAAAACTGGCTCTATTTCTGTTGATGCCTGCACAAATAGATATGTATTTGCTTTAACCTCTCTCTGAATAAATGTATTCCAGCTTCAAATCATACCTTGACTCTTGCTGGTTGGATCTTGTGACTTGATTCTCCGTCTATAAGCATCGAATGATTCCTTTTCTTCAAGCTCATCCTGGAGAGAGACCCTCAAATCAAAAGGCTGGAGAAATATTTTCCATTTGATCTAACTGAATTAGTAACAAAATGAGAATATAGCAGCTCTTTATATAGAGCAATGATGAAGAGTACACTCAGATTTGTTACAACTTCCTCCAAGTAACTCTATCTATACCCACCACTAATTAACTTCACTGGATAATTCAAAGAAAACAGAGCCGATCTAAGTTAGCCTACGCTGAGCTGAGCTACTGCTGTTAGCCTGCTACAGAAGGTAAACAATTTCTGACCTGACTCGTGAGCAAATATCTTGCCAGGGTCAACGAAAAAAATAGAAAACAGTTATAGGTCACTGCTATCAGCACGCAAACCCAGTTGTCAATGAGTAATTTAAAAAGAACTTAATATGAAGAACTCTCCAGAGACAAATTGAGCACAAAAACGAGGCAAAAGGTACCGAAGCAAGCACTTCAACTCAAAGCAGTACTTGCTGGTGTACATAAGATGACGCTTACACTAAGATATGCCAACATAAAACTTATTCTGGCCTGCATATCTGCCACTTTTGAGATGAAAGAAAGAGGAAACTCACCATTGAAAAAATTGAATTGGGAAACAGAGAACACAAGTATTGAACAGCATTGTGCTAGCAAAATCCAAACAATCGCAGACTGTAGAGACCAATCTTCGCACTACTTTCCAACTAATAACTGTTGTGGGAACTGAGACCTAGCTTCTTTGTAACAACTTCATGGGTTTCCACTCACTTCTGCAAGTACTAAGAATGCCCATTGAAAGCATTTTTGACAAGTAACAAATTTATCATCAAGGGCATGCCACCCATATACAAAAGAAAGTGAATAACAAAAGGCCAAAAAGCCGACAATACCAAAAAGAGACGAATCAATAAGCAGAGCCCATACACCGCTCTAAACGCCAAAAGAAGTCTTAACATAGGAATTTATCAATTTACACTATCGACTTCTAACTAAAACAAACCAAAAAGGAAAAGACTCTAAATTTTTAAGTAACTACGATTCCTCTCTCACCTAATGAGCCAAGCCCACATCAAGCACAATAGAATCAACCTCCAAAGCTTTTGTCTTCTTCTACACACCCTAGCCCCGTACCATTCTTGAATAAGCTCCACCACCGTTGTTTCAAGCTTCTTTTTTTTTCCCCCGTATTTAGTAAATTTACAAGCAGAGCTCCAAGAATCTAAATAAATAAAGGAAATAGAAAATAACCTCGGAAAACAATTCATCGTCGTCACCATCATCATCCCAACCGCCGTCGTCGTCACCGTATTCGTCGTCGCTATCGTACGGTGACCTGCGATTGGACTTGATAAGTTTGAGGTTGGAATGCGAAGAAGACGCAACAAAGAGCCTCCGAGTAGTGGTTTCGTTTCTTCTTCCAATAAACCCAGAACAGAAGTGGGATGGGTTGAGGTCGTGGTGAACACGTGAAGAGCGAGAGGAACTGATGAAGGAGTGGACGACTACTGAGAAAACTGCCATCACTTTTTCTAGATAGAGGAGGAGAAAGAGAGAAAATCGGAATATACCCTAAAACCCTCTCTTATTATCGGAAAAAAAACCAGACACCAGTGTCGTTATCCGGAAGTTCATCCGGTTTTCTTCTCTCTCATCTCTTCGTCAATGTAAATATCTTTTGTGTCAAAAACGCATCTGCGTGAGAGATTTTTTACGGTTGTTGAATTTAAAATATAAAAATAAATCACACCATTCAACGGTTAAAACTTTTTTCGGCACAGGAGGCATAAAAATTTTTGAGATAGGAGAGATCGGACTCCAGGATGAATTTCCGACATCTAACTACCGTGAGCTCTCTCGTGATTAATAATCGAATTACCGACTTACCGTGACAGTTGATCGTCGACAACCACATGCTCTTCTCCGACATCTAACCATTTGATCAGTTTATTTTTAGAAATATCATTCATTTGATTTAATTGTATATTATTTATCATTCACGTGTGCAATTAGTCTTTTTAATAATTATAAAATCATACTCAGTCGCACAAACACTTACACATACTTTAGTGTGTGTGGGGCCACCCTAATTGTGACTGTGTGTAAGTGTGTGGTGGTATTATTATAGTCTCTTTTTGTTCAATTGTATTAGATGCACACGGTAAGTTGTAATTCCTTTTATCAATAAAGTTTGAAAAATGATTTTGTCACTCAATTTTTTTATTAGTGACACTCCTCTGTAAATGTATTTTTGCACCAAAATATAGGGAAGTGATGTTAACAATAATGAGAGTGGCAAAATTAGCGATTTAAAGTTTTTACTTTTCTTTAGAAAAAAAAAAAAGTTTCCTTAACTAGTGAATGATATGCAAGCAAAACCCTTGACCCATATCAAACAACGATGATCATGGTGGGCTTCATTTTCCTCCAAAATTTGATCTCCTCAAACCAATTCTCATCGAAGGGCCGGGCGGCAAATAGGACCCGGTCCAAAAAACTGAAGGCCCATAAACATCTCCATTGACCCAATCCGATGATACTCCATTTTTCATTTTCATTTACACAGTGATCAGTTGGAGGAGGAAGATCGAAGTGGTAGAAGAAGAAGAAGAGGAGGAGGAGGAAGAGGAAAGATGAACACAGACATCACAGCATCGGCAAAGCCAGAGTACCCAGTAATAGATCGGAACCCTCCATTCACAAAGACGGTGGCCAACTTCAACACCCTAGATTACCTCCGCCTCTCCACCATCACCGGCGTTTCCGTCACCGTCGGCTACCTCTCTGGTACCCCCTATCCGTCCTCATACTTGTATATACCTATGTATTGATATGTATAGGTTATTTATACTTGTACGTGTTAGAGAGTGATCTATTTTTTGGTGGAAACGATTACACGAATGGAAAAAAACCCATCGACCAAAACGGGACATATCTAGATTTAGGGCCGGTTGGGTTAATTTCTTGAGAGCATCTCCAGACTTCACCTGTAATTTTACTTGATTTGAGTAAAAGCTTCATTTGATATGAAGCATCCTAATTAGAAAATGCTACATGATAATAATTATATAAGAATATAGTGAGGTGATAAATAAGGAAAATGATAGCGCACGCATCGACTGCACACAGCCACACAGGGTGCTAAGCCCTCGTCTTCTTATTAAGCCTTTGTTTTGCAAGGGCGGGCAACGCAAGGCAAAAACTTGAGCAAATAACCCGCTAAGTTGAAAACATCCAGCGTCAGCGGAAAACCCCTTAGAGTAGTGGAGCCTTTTGGGAATGAACAAACACACAAAAATTGGGGCTTTGCTTGTTGCTTTGACGATTCATGATAACTGGACGGATCACACCGGACAAACCCAAATCAAAGCATATATTTGGGCGGAAGCTTCATTAATGGCATAGTTGTTATTTTGAGAGGCATAAAATAGACTTCTTAAATTTGAGTCTCCCTTGATTAGAGTAAAACTCATTTTGATAGAAGATTGAGTCAAGGGGTGGAGTTAATTTTGAGGTGTTTCTACTCAAAATTTTAGTTTTAAGTGAAAAAAGAAAAATGTATGGCTGGAGATGCTGGCGTCTTGTTGTATTTGACAATTTGTTATGAATAAGCAATTAGATAATTAAAAAAAATCCGGCTGCATTTACTTTTTGCTTTTGTTTGGCATGGATTGAATCAATAAGCAGTAAGCAGGGAGAAAGATTGATGATTGCTTATTTTCAACCCATAAGCAAATGGGGAGCCAAATGGGTCCTTTACACATTCCTTCTGTAGTCCAAGAAGGGTTTTTTTCTGTTTTGGTTGTATCAGATTGTGTTTATGTCTACTCCTCTTTCTTCTTAATTTTTTACCACTGCTAGTAACTCATTATTTGTACATTCATACATACTCTCCTACATGTCTTGTCGGGTTCCAGGTGGTGGGTCTCTCATCACTTGTGAAAGAGGGTGTATAAATAGTTGTGCAAATTGGCGTGTTACTGGCATTTCTCAAAATTTGCAGTGTTCTCCACTATATCGTTCAAATACTCTTGCCAACGGAATATTGAGTTTTGAGATTCTATAACTATTTTGTTCTTTTTATGTAATCAAATGGTGTGATTGATCTGTAGGAATTAAACCAAATATTCGGGGTCCTTCAATGGTGACTGGGGGATTGATCGGGCTACTGGGGGGTTTCATGTACGCTTACCAGAACTCGGCTGGGAGGCTCATGGGTTTCTTTCCCAACGAGGGAGAGGTAGCTCGGTACAAGAAATAGAAACATAACAGGATATGGTTTACATTGGGTTGAGAAAAACAAAAGACGGCAGTTGGGTATGTTGATTTTTGTACGAGGCATTAGTTGATTTATCAATAATCATGGGACAAACTATCAGTTCTCAGATATTGTTCGTTTTGCTCTGTTGCCTGTCTTGTTTGGATATGTTCAAACTGTTTGATAGTAATGTTGATTGACTTACATCACTATCCTTGTACCTTTTATCATTTTGACTGGGTACTTTAATCCCTGCTCCCTTTTTAGTCATTTCCCGCATGTTTTGTCATCCCATTTCTTTTGGAGTTTCGATAGTGGGTATCAAGTTTATATGGATGCCTACTAGTCAAATATTTTCACATTGATGTTGTTTTCGGGGAGCTGGGAAGATGAAGAAGAGGCTCCTAGCTAAAGGTAGATTGTCCACCCAGCAAGTGGGAAGAATTGAGAACAACGTGGCAAACATTTATGCTTAGATCATGTCACCTTATACAAGTTAGACAGTCACTAGATTCTTATAAGCCATGGACTTCTTCCAAAACTTATGAGCAAAATCAGATTTCATGAAAGGATAGATGAAATGGCAATTCACTACATTGGATTGAGTTGAATGGGCAGAGAAAGAACAAGAAGACGTTAAATCTTGACACCTTGGATTGAGTTGAATGGGTAGAGAAAGAACAAGAAGACGATTGAGTTGAATGGGCAGAGAAAGAACAAGAAGACGTTAAATCTTGACACCTTGGATTGAGTTGAATGGGCAGAGAAAGAACAAGAAGACGTTAAATCTTCATTGAATCTTGACACTGTGTAGAAGAATTGTTTTCTTTTGTTGTGTCTTGTGGTTGTGAAATAAACGAAGAATAGGGGGATCTAGTATAGGGACATGCAAGGTCATTGGTTGGGGGCAGATTGCTAAGCTAGCTGTTTGAGGAGACTTTTGACATTAAGATGGATTGGGATAATTCCATAACCAATCCATGTCATTTGACTGCCGAAATCATCTGCACGAGGCAGAATGGAATGTGGTGGGCTGTTGCGACTCAATTCATATAGATCCATGGAAAATTTCAAAACAGGTAGCTTAAGCTTACACGAAGAGTTTAACATTTTGGCATTCTCTATCTACTTTCACGGTTTCTAAAATGTATGAAGTGATTTTTAAGGGGGAAAAATGAAACGGATTACTGTTGGTGGTCACTGTTGCAAGGAAGAACTATCGTAGTATGGTTTGTACTGTTGCCTCAAATGAATTAACAGGTTTTTGGCCTAGGCTTGGTTTGTGGGGGAGTATAACTGTGTTGGTAATTGTTTTTCAACCTACAGGAAGCATATGTTTAGCTTTGCTAGGTTAAGATCATGAAATGATGGTTGACAATGAGTGAACTTTAATGAAAAACTGTTGTTAATTTTTAGTTGAATTTGACATTGGGACACAATATAAGGTCGTTAATAATGTTTGAGATATGTTTTCAACCTGTGTACGTGCCCACCAATTAAGTGCAATCAATTTTAATTTGTTGTGAACACTAGATTTACCGAATCATCGCAAATCATTGTTTCTAGTGGATGATTGACATTCTGCACTAGCTAAAGTAATTATGAATAGTATCATAACTCAGGCTCCACTGGCTCCAAGCCAACATTACAGGGTCCATAATAATTCAATCAAATAGCACATGAGTTGCATTGTTTTTGTGAAGAGACGAGGCTTGGGAAAATGCAAAGCTCTGTCTGTACTCGCACTGTAGTTATACATGTCGTTCAAATTATCGGTCAAATACTACAATACATGTAAATTTGTTTTCCCCGCAAGTACCTTCCATTTCAAGCACAGCTAACTTACTAAGAGTTACTACAATATTACTGTTGTCAGAATTGGTGCCCTGTTCTAACTGCATAGTGTACAGAAGTGGAGGTAAGAGAAATTAATGTCCGCTGCCTGTTGTCCACGGGATCATGTCCCCTTAACGCCCTTTTTTCAAGCGTGACAAAACAAAGCTAACCAAAAAGACCGAGCGAAGGGAAGTCCTGAGTATTGCTGGAATGACTGCCAGAAGACCCGCCCGTCATCTCCATCCATCAGTAATACCTAGTGGATTAAAAGCTATTCGACAATGATTACAGGAAAACGAGGATCCCTACATAGAGGAGGGGGTACAAACAGCACTTGGGCATAAAAAGAAGATAAATGTAGCAGAATAACGATACAACAGAGTAGCGGTAGAGAGTTGATATTTGCCCCTTACCAAGGGGAGAGAAAATCACTGCATTCCATATTATTCTGCCTTCACTTTAAGAAACAATTATTTATGGGTCCAAAAGTATCCGTTCTATATTTTGTTGATACGGGTTAGCAGAATGGTTTAAAGGCGGAGTCTCTCTAGATCCACCGTATCCACCACCATTTACAGCATCATAGTATGAGGAAACCAGATTCACTGGAACAAACGAAAAACTGGAGCTGACACTATTGCCTTGGTTTTGCAGGCGTTCAGTATCCAGTATTTGTTGCGTTTCATTGGATCTGTTTTCAGCGACAGATCTAATCCCAACTCCAAGACCAAGACTGATCGAATCACTCTCTTGTGATCTAACCCTTGACGTTCCATTCACAGTTGCAGGTCCTGCCATTTCATGGGTGCTAGCCTTTGCAGTCGGTACATCATGATTGTGTTTTCCCTCGTACGTAGTTATAACAGCTTTTGGATCGTGGGATGCCCTTTCCACATGTTTCCTAACTTGGCATCCAGCATTTGTGCACTTGTAATAACTCCTGCAGAAGATGCGAATACATATGAAAAATATTTGAGAATTGGAAATTGTCAAAGAATGTTCTTGTTTGCCAACCTATCTAAGTACTTCATAAGCGGGGCAAAGTAAATAGTCATCAAACTATTATCGTGGCATCTGGATGGAAAAAACTAGCAGTCAGTCACATTATTTGCACTCATTTCCGGAAAATTTCAAAAGAAAACAATTTGTTGAGAAAAGAACCACGGAGTCGTATTCACCACAGTACTTGCTACCAAGGATGAGATCAGGGGGAGTCTAGTGGCGGCGACCACCACGACAAGAATTTTAGAAAATGCAATTATTATATGTTAAAAAAAAATTATGCCCAACTTATATAATCTCGCCACCACTAGATTTTTTTAGTATACATTTCCCTACTGCTAGGGTAAAATCCTGGTTCCGTCCTAGCTTGCTACCTACAAAAAGCTTACTCCCATAGGGTTTTCTCAGAACTAGACAGCTGAAAATGTGTTTCTCTCTTCTCATCCTGCATATTGTACTTCTCAAAGCGGGACAAAGTAGCTCCCATTTTCAAAGAATATCCTGGAAAATAAACTTGTATCAAAATGCATCAAACTAATATAACTTCTCTAATGTCGATCCAACATGTAGGCTTTCTGTTTTTCACATTCTCCGATTCTGTAAACAGATTTGTCCATGCACAAAAAAGAAAAAAAAAAAGAAACGGAAGCAATTCTGAAGCACGTGTTTTCTCCATGCTTTCATATTGACACATAACAGAGAATCAATTTTCCACGATAACCACGCCTGAACTAAAGATTAAACATTCCCTGTAAACTTTAAACTAGTGAGAAAACTGAGACATACCTCGGGTTAGGATTGCCTCTCACCACTTTCTGCCCATATTTACGCCATCGATACCCATCATCCAGTATATCAACTTCACTCATTGTTTGAACCACAACACGTGGTTCGCGAATGGGCTTAAAAAGCATGACATCTATAGCACCATTGTCTAGCTTCCTGCAACCATTTTTCCAACAGTTAGTTTGAAGTGAGCAGACGAAGTCTGGACACAAGTCAGACAGCTACAAGAATGAAAAATCCAAGGCATGTTGAACTACAACACCTCCGCTTTGAGAAAGGATCATCTTCATCACCATCATTAGTTCCGTTCAACTGAGGAACTGCACCCTCTACACTATCATCATTTGTTCCAAGAGGAGATAGCTCGTCATTGCCATTTGGGTCAGTGTTCTGAGATATCTGGGCATTTATGGCAGATTTGTCTTCAAGAAAAAACAAGAAGAAAAAATCACTTATAAACACAATAATTTTCACAAGGGGAATCATAGAAAAGTTTCTTCAGTTACCTTCTTGAGTGGTCAAAGATGGAACCGTATCATTTTTCTCTTGGATGGAAAGAATAGAACCAGCACTAACTCGACGGGAAGGCTGAGGTTTAGGATGATCGTGTGTGCCCCTGTACACAATCTCTGTTATTTGTCCCTCATGAGAGCGTTCAAAAATCTTCTTGACCTCACAGTTAGGATGCGTGCATTTGTAATAGCTTCGCGGAAATTCACTTCCTTTCACAAGTTTCTGCCCGTATTTCCGCCAGTTATATCCATCATCAGATGACTTTTCAGCAGTGACAGAAGGCCCAATATCTTTTTGCTCAGGTTGAGATTTTTGAACCTCAGTATTGCCCTCGCTGAATTCATCACAATCAACCTTAGCAGGTACAGAAGCTCTTGAAGCAAACATAGGAACAGGTGCAGGTAGATTCATCTCTTTCGAGGAAGATGCCATCTCACTTTTGGCATTATGGAATGATGCAAATAATTGAGACTGGGATTGAGCCTGAGCACATTCATATTGTTCACTTTTCTGGTGGTTCATACCTGTAGAGATCTTCTCAAGAAATGCAAAAGCATTAACCTTGCCCAAAATCAGTTCTAGAATTGTCGAACATACCATCAAACTGAAATCTATTATAATTGTTCAAGATATTTCTTTAGCATAAAAAAGTGGTTTACAAGTTCCCTTGTTTAACTCCATCCTACAGAATATCCTGTAGCTGAGAGCTACCCACAAAAATGCAGCAGTAGTCGACGTAGCCGTAGGCGTAAGCTGTGACAGATAACAGATAAACTGACAAACTATATAATCCAGAATTAATGACTTGTACTAAGCAAAAGGTACATAATTTTAGACCATAACAAATGCGTACTAGTAACAGTGTCTCGGATAAAGAATGTTCGAGCAGGAAAAAAAGGTGGGTGGCTCTCAGCTACAGGAATATCACTTAAATTATATGCTGTTAATTGACTCGGGCTTGAACAAACTATTATGTCCATGTCTCAGTATGTCGGATGAAATAGAACTCTCAATTGGTACGAATTTTTCAGCAGGGAAAAAAATAGTAAACTAGCTACGTGATACAGTAGTTCACTAGGGCATTACCATAGGTGCCACTGATTGTAGTCCAGAAACAGAATCAGATCTAGTTTGGGGTCTAAACTCAAAAGCTTCAAATTTTCTTCCATCAGCAGTATCTCCATTGGAGCAATTTGCAATAAATGAGGAACCACGGATGCCACCGGAACAATACATGTATTGAGGGTTCAAAAATGAACCTGTAGTTGGAGAAGGCTCTGCCTGCAGGATTCAGAAGTTCATGCCACTGTTTAGTCACCAGATCAAACACAACATGAGAGAATACAAGAAAAAGGCACTGATTTACTCTGGATAGAATTGATGGTTGACGGTCGTCGAAGAAGGCATAAGCTGTATTCCAGCAAGCCCACATTGCGTTAACCAATACTCATAGCTAAACAACATTCTCCATTTGATTTTATACGAGATTGAGTGCACATTAAGTGGAGTTATTTAAACAACATGATAGTGAAAGTCATCAACAAAGTGGATTCTTTTCTTTATTTTGATTTTTCCCCTCACACATCACATCAAAACATTTAACCATACCCCCAAAAGACCAAAAAGAACAAAAAAGAACGATCCACGCTGCGAAAAAACAAGTAATTGCTCGACATATTGGCAGCAAGACTGTATTCTAGAACAAGCTATTTGTGCCTAATTCCGTGACGAAGTCGATACAGAATACCACAATGCGAGCATAAGAATCTATTGGTCCCACCATACATGACATTATGACAAATAGATCACATGAGAAACCAAATAAACAGCTCAAGGAATTGGGCAGTGGTGAAAAGAACCCAACTTATTATCGGAATCTCAAACCGTACTTTACATAAAGAACGTCCCTTTTTTTCTCAACGGACAAAAACCTCGCATCGCATCACCCAATGCCAACAAATTCTCTACTAAAGCTACTGTGATGTTACCACATCCTCTGTTTGATTGCTGAGCTAATGGATGATGAATAGAAAGGCACCCAATATTCTATGATCATTTGTCGTTAGCCCAACTAAAACGTGGCTTGTTTCGAGAAAGTTAATAGAGAGACTTAAATATTCATCCTCAATCTCTTACCAACTTATGTTTCCATCCTGGTCAGTTTGAACATTTAAGTTTCCATCCTCTCTCTTTTTCAATCCCGATAGTGCCCTTATATAATACGTTGGTATCATATATATATATATATATATATATCACAGATTTTTTGGATGAAATCATAAAGGCCAGGGTCTTGTCTGTTATTATAGGATATCAAATCCCGTAATAAATGCTTTCCAATTAGTAATGATCAACTGTTCCAAAAAAACGCTTTCCAATTGCAAAAAGAACACAGACCTCCACCGTCCTCCACAAAAACACAAACCTCCACCGTCCTCCACAAAAACACAAACCTCACTCCACCAACCGTTTGTCCTCCGGTCTTGTCGTTGCCGTCTCCGTCCTCGTCTTCCATCGTCCAACCCGGCTCCCCTCACTATACATCGTCGTCGTCGTGCTCCATCGCTTCGCCATCTTGCTCCTCGTCGCCATCCTCCATCACCGTCGCAGTCCCTCATCCAACCTCCATCACCAAGACCCATTTCGAAATCTCCATCCGTCCTCTGCTACTTCTTCGGTCAATCGGGCGCGCAAGGAGGAGCAGTAAACTCTTCGCCGTGGAACCCTCGCTCAAGGTTTCTCAATACTGGATGAAACCGATGACTGGGCCAGCCGGTGCGAGTCGATGACATTGTTTTATGGATGATAGGGTGAGGATAATCATTCAATTTGTTATATTTTTTACCACACGAAGAATTTGTCACGTTAAACTATGTTTAAATGAAAACAATGACGAACTATGTTTAAATGAAAACAATGACGAGAAAAATCTGGAATACAACATGATTTGCATACATATGGCTCATATTTGTTTTTAAACCATGTGTTTTTTGAAAACGACGACAAGGCAAATCTGGGATACACCATGTTTTTTTTATACAATCCGAGCCATGATTTGAACACACCATGTCACCATGATTGGTATTATTCCTCTTGTCATGTTTTTTTAACGGACAATTTAGCATGATAATTTACCGTGAAACTTACCATGGAAACTTATTCCTCTTGTCATGTTTTTCATGGTAAATGATGCAAATAATTTACTATGAAACTTAAAACCATCGTAAGTGTAGTGGGAATAAAAACCAAAAATGATTAGATGTAGTACACCATGGATACGTTAATTATTTTCATGATTCGAACAATATGGCATGATTCAAACAGGTATTTCATGGTGATAGTGCAAATGATTTAGCATGAAAAAGAAATAACAGAAAAATCAATTTCATGGTAAATGATACAAATAAAAACCATTCGATTATTGATCGAGAATAGTCTAAAAATTAAAAAATTACAACGAAAAGTAAAAAATTGTTGAAGAAAAAGGTTTGAAATTGTCGCGTCTCTTTTCAATTTTGGGCCATATTTTTATGTTTCTCTTTTTCTCTCTTTGAAACGAGTAATTGATCCCAAAAATTTTGACAAAAAATTAAGCAAATAAAAATACTAAAAGTACTCCTATAAACTAACGATTGTCTATAACACAAATAATTTTTGCCAAACTCATGAGAGATTATTGAGGTGGGGTCCTATAGTTCAGCATCATGTATTGCACATTTGAAATTGTCCGTTTACACCATCGATAGTTCAAATTCGCTCAAGCACTCTTGCCGGTCAGATTCTCTGAAGCACTCTTGCAGGTCAGAATTAACTTTCAAAGTTAACAAATGTATTTAAACCGTCAATTTTAGAAACGGACGGTACAAATGCTTTGAAGGAGGGCAAGAGGGTAATTCAACGTATCAACTCACCTAGGCAATTGCTGACTAGGGAGAGGCATAGTGGACCCTTTTAAACACACACAATACCCAAATGCTCACTTAAGGTGCACTGCTAGACACCACTTGGCGGTGCTCCATGTCATTGAATTTAATTCCGAATTTACTTTTCTAAGCAACCAAACAGGGCGTAATAGAAATCCGTGCACCAATTTTTTTGATCCTATCCGTGCACCAATTTGAATCTGCGACTAATAAAAGCAACTGAAATTACTACCAGCACTAGAGAGAGAGAGAGAGAAGACCTAATAACCTTGAGGTTGGCGAGGAGAATAGGGGACTCGAGAAACGACGACGGACTGAGACCAGGGGGGATCGTGATGCACGGGGATCTCGAAATGGGAAGCTTCGCCGGCGAGAAGAGCTTGTACTTGGCAGAGCTCGATCCGCCGCCGGAGAAAACTCCATTCGCATCCGTGAGGTGAGTTTTATCAGCAGTGGAGCCGCGGAGTGGAAGCTCCGAAGGTGTGGTGCGGTGGTGTTCAGGTGGAGAGGAGAGAGAGTGAGGGAAGTCCATTTTTAGAGAAAATGAAGAGAGAGAGAGAGAGAGAGAGAGAGAGAGAGAGAGAGAGAGTAGAGAAGGGAGGTGGAGGGATAGATTGGCCAATATCGGTAGGCGGTTGCGTCTTCTGGTAATTGGAGAAATTGTGTTGTTTTGTACTCCTACTAGTTTGAGAGAGAGCTAGAGAGAGAGAGAGAAAAAGTGGCGCCCATTTTTGTTTGACTTGTAGTGCAATGGCAAATGGCGTCTGGGCGTCACTGGCTTGTCATTTTCTTCTCTCTCTGTTTTGTTTTTTTTTTTTTTGGTCAAGCGGAATATCTCTCTGTTTTGTTTTGTAGCAGTAGGAGTAGTACTTAATTTTGTTTTTGTTGTACTGCTGCTGTCCCCTTGGGGCAGCGCGCTGCTGTGCCCAAATTTTGGGCCTACTTCGATCTCGCTCCGATGATTGGAAGCTTTTACTTCGTAGAGCTCGTCGAGTAGAACAATTATGCAAAAAATCAGCTTAATTGGATATCATTAAGTGTCTGATTGGAACCTTCGAGAGTTATATGGATTCCGATCAGGCACTTAATGATATCCAATTAAGCTAATTTTTTTAATAGTTGTTTTACTCAACAAGCTCTACTAAGTGAATGCTTTCGATCATCAGAGTGAGACCGAAGTGGGCCAAAATTCGGACACAGCAGCACGCTGCTACCCCAAGGGGACAATAGCCCCCCGCCTCCCAAATTTAGGGATGCAAATGGGTCAAAGCAAGCTTCGTAGACTTCGACTTTTGCTTGTTTACTAAAAGAGTAAAAAATCAAGCTCGAGCTCAGCTCATTTTCAAACCAGCTGAGCCTTTATTTAAGGAGCTGAGCCTAGCTAATTTGCTTAATGAGCCTTTTTAAACGAACCAAACCTGTACAAACGAGCTAAACTTTTGCGAGCCGAGCCGAGCCGAATTTTTAAGTGTCGAGCTTGGCTCTTTCAAAAAGTGAGCCTAAAACTCGAGTTTGACCTTGACTTGATTCCTATGCACATCTGGATATGATGGATCTCCTACCGTGGCTTCTATTTCCTCTGCTATTTCTACCTACGCTTTTTTTATCGGATTCTACCTACGCTATTTTAGGACCTAGATTTGGGGCGAGGTGATGGCTTTTGATCTACCTAGATTTGGGGCGAGGAGATGGCTTTTGATCTATAGGCACTACCAAGTTACGCACATTTCGATTAAATTTAAAAATTTAAAATTAGCAATTGACAAAATTTTAGTCGAGCATGCAAATTCAAAAGCAAAAGCCTCTCCTTTGTTGCAATAATCCTACTCGGTAACCCTTTATGGGCTCAATGCATCGTTTAAACGAGGCCGTGAATGTTAGACTTGTTAGAATTGTTAGATTAGCTCTTTAGAGGAAGAGTTGAACTATTGAGACATCTTTTTTTTGGCACCCAAGCGCACATCGTGATGCCAACCGATCAGAGGCCTCTTGTCAATGCATCGTTTTATTGTGCACAAGCTCGTGGAGTCGTGGATCAATCTTCGCCTTAATATTTTGTTTGTTATATACCCATCTTTGTTTTCAACCTCATTATTGCTTGAACAGGAAAATCAATAATTGAACTCCAAGGGGTGCAGTAATAGTCCAACAGACAACCAAGATAATCAAGAAACTTTTGATTTTAATTCTCGTTCACATTTATCAATTTCTACAGAACTTGAACCAGTCCATAAGGGAACCGGAGACCCAGTAGCGTGCCACACCCCCGCACTACGGAGTTTCTGCGTCCGTCAATAAGAGCCTTTGTTCTTGCTTAAATTAAGTTTTCACTAGTAAATGGTCAAATTTAGTCCCGAAATAGTTGGCCTTTAGTCCTTAATTAGTTGGCCTTCGCCATTCTAATCGTAAATTGACAAAAAGAAAGATAGACACAACGTGAACAGCCAAAAATGTCAAATTTGTTGTGATGTCAGACGAAAAGGAAAAATTAAAGAGAAATTTTTGGGTGCCGGATGGGTATATCCCATGTGGTACCCGCTCAGCACAGCCGGACCATCCAATGCATTTTTAAACGGCTTGGATTGAAACCTTCTCTCTCCTCTCACCCCAACACTTTCTCTCTTTTTTCTCTTTCCAAATCCGAGCCTTCCAAAAACGCAAAGGACGGCTCAGATGCACCAAGCGAGAACCACGTGGTACCCACCCAACACTGAAATTTTTTCCGGTTTGATGGTATCCACACAAAGAAAACCCTCTCTACTCATCTTCACTTCTCTTTATCCATATTTTGGGGAAAAAAACATTGATTGCTTGTATACGTTATTGGCTATGTTTCAATGAACTTGACACATTGTGCCCAAACAAACAAACTTTAGACAAAGCACATAGATTTTCCAAAAGTGATATTCTTTTTAACACCCCAAATTTCAACCTTTTTGAATTAGTTGAACTATAGGGGAGTCCAACATAATGATGTCTGTCAAAAGCATCCTAATGCAAACTTTGATTGCAATGAATCAAAGTTATTAAAATCAAACGATTATTTCAACCCATACAGAACTTCATCCCCCCTTTCACAGCATGGCCCATGGATAGTCCTACACATTATGGCAATCGGGAAAAGTCTATAGACCCTCGTGTTTAACATGTTCAGAAAATGAAAACTTGAATGCCTACAACCGAACATCTGAACTTTCGCTCGGGAGTATTATCATTGGGTTACGTAGCTAGCAGTTCTGACATACAAGAAAAGGTCACCAATCTCTAAGTAGGTAGTAAGAAATACAGATTCTACAAAACGGGGGAAAAAAGTACAAGCATACATCACCAACCACAATCTCGATGACAACCTACAAAATGGATTTTAGAAATGCTAACGGAACTGCAAAGTATGAAGAGACTGCATAACGTACAACAACTAACCTCACTTAGTTGGATCAATATTCTTACAGCAAAAAAATCAATGCAAATCCTGATCATGTAGAGGTGCAATCACTAGTTTCATCATCTAGAGGTGCAATCACTAGTTTCTTCATTGTATCAATAGTCTTCCAAGGAAAATACCAAGATGCAAAACAACCCTACAAGCACAGAACTGTACATATGGCAACTACGTTCCTCAGATCTGAGCATTGCGATTTCCAACCGTTGAAGTTGGAAGTCCTGACTCAGGTAGTTTCTGCTATGTTGGTCGATTGAGGGACAATCTAAGTGTGGCATAAATGCCTTGAACATTCATGGATTCCATAAACACCAGTGAGCATATTGAGAAACAGATGGAGTAAATCAAATAACGAACTACGGCCTTTTAAATAACACTAGCATTGGATGCAAATGTAATCTCCTATAATAATGAAGCTCAGCCAGGAACCATAAAGGATGAGTAAAAAGATTGTCCCAGAAATAAAATTCACGGCTACAAGCAAATCACATTGTTCTCCTGAAAAGCATAAGGAGATCCCTTTTTGTTTCAGCTTTCGCTTCCTATTACCATAGTATTAACTCATTCTAATTCTTCCAATAAATATTTACAAATAAAAGAAAGAAGATGCATATAGTACTTCCAGTCTAAACAGTGGTGGTGAATGCATTCCCATTTGAAGAGCTGCGCTAGCTGGGAAAAGAAGTTTGGATGCGCCCAATGTCACTCCAGGTACCACAGTTGCTCTCAAAAGAAGCATAAGAAGCAAAGGTGAAGAGTGGGGTCAGTCTAGGGTGGATGTTCTCTCCCTTCAGGGGATGGAGAACATACACTCAAGAGCAGCTTCAACCGGCTGCCATTGCAAGGAGGACATAAGACTTCTAGTCAAGCCGACAAAGAAATTGCGTAATGGCATTCTATCCTAAATTCCTTTTCGCATTAAAACTAGGCAAGAGCTCAAAAATTCCATCTACCACAGACTGCTATATCCTTTGAAAAAAAAGAATTTCATGCTAAACATTGCACCAAGTCCGGCAGTTCGTCATAAGTGCACTTTATTTCATTGTGATCCTTGTGTTCTAGTTCCATTGTTTACCTCTCCACGTGCAAACCAAGGGTGGCACGTGCCAGGTAGTGTTAGAGCTTATCCCACATCATTTTATTGTCACCTCACCTCCAAAACTAGTATTTGAGCCTAGGCAATCTCTCTAGTCATTATAAACTTTTGGAGGTTTTGGGACAAGAACCTCGATGTCCTGGTAATTGATTTCCTTTTGTGAGCCATAAGTCCACCTTGCTTCATGATTCCTAATTACCGCTCCACATGTGAGGGGTATTCTTGAGTTGGCCGTTTTAGCATAGTATCAGACCTAGGATATGGAGGTTTTCAAAACTATTTGTATTGGTCCCCCCTTCGTACATAGGTGTACTTTGTTTCATTGCGACACCTACGTTTTGGATCTTACATTCACCTTCCCAAGTGTGAGCACGCATGTGCAGAGAGGTGTTAGAACTTGTTCCAAACCGAGCTCCAAAGCCAATTTTTAGCCAACTACTCCCTCCGTCCCCATGTCCCCATTTAACAGTTACTCGTATTCTAACCAGATAAAAAGGAGTGATATTTCTAAATCGATAATAAATTTTATATGCAATGTGGAGCTTGTTTGATGGAGCTCAATTAGTTCTATTAGACAATGTTTTCAAAATCACACAAAGCATTATACATTACGAGATATAAGCAATTGAAAAGTGACCCAAACTCCCAAAAAGGACGGTTAAACGGGGACGGAGGGAGTAAATTTGAGGGGTGGTTCTTGGGACACCTATTTTGACACACTTAACACAAAAAAGATCGGAGCCCCACGCTACTAATTGGAGCTGTTCAATGTGTTTAATAACATGTTTTTAAGAGTTCCTGTAAAAAATCAATTCATTTGGATTGGTAAGGGCCGATAGTTCCGATCATTTACGTGAGACTCCAAAATGGGTTTCACACAAGATTTGTGTCAAAATATGTGTCCCCGGAAATGCCCCCAATTTTGAGTTGGATCTTTCAAATAGTATCAAAGCTAGGCTTTCAGACAAGATTCCCTATTTCATAGTGATTGATTACCCTACCCTTTGTACCATATGTTAACTTTGTTTCGCTATGTCTAATGTTTACTGTGTGTGGGTTGCATGTGGAGGGACTAACACAATTTTTCCCACCTCGGTTAAATGGTACCTCCAAACAAGTGAAACAAGCATATGAGGTTGGATGGCCTTTCCACTCACAGCCAATTGTTCTTGAGCTGGAGGATTTAGCAAAATTGCCACATTAACAGCTCTATAAATATTTCATAGTCCAAGCTAGAGAGCTTCTGTAAAATAATGCTTTGTAGAATGTTCTCCTTAAAGAATTTCCCCTACCAATTTTGACAAAACAAAATTGTGGAAATTCTCAGAAGGTAAAAATCATTCACCTTACATAAAAATGGGACAATTCGCAACACTTGGTTGCGCATCACCCAAAGTCCGATAGTTGGATAGTAGGTAACTCATTTGACCGAAACTCCCAAAGTTATGTCACCAAACTTACACAATTGGAGTAAGAATACCGCAGTGGTGGTTACGCTAAAAAAAATGGCTTTTACACCATTGGGGCAGGAATGCCAAATAATGACATTTGAGACTGTAATAGGCCAAAAGATGGATTTCGCATGGCCACTTTAGCAACTACCATTGGAGTTGCCCTAACATAGTTACAGTCAAAAATTAACTCGTTGCAAAAGAATTTTATGAGATGAAAAACCCAACAAGCCATTAGGACTGGGAGCGGAAAAAAATGAAAAGGTTCCATCTCCTGGTGGTTCCAGTTCTGAAACCCTACATATATGCTCACATGAAACAATTCACCATTGAATTGCAAACCACGAGGATCTATATGGTTCAGGTGAAACAATGTCACCCTGACCATGCATAAACTTCAAAAAATCTTAAAAAAGCAATCTAGCTTGTGCAACGTTCATAGTGATCAAATAAGCAAAAAATGCTTTCTGATGACTAGTGCTGCCAAGTCAGGCAAATTATAGGATACCATCCAATACTACCCTAAAGTAAGAATGGTACAAGGGCTTACTGGGGATAGTAAGGCTGATGATATTGTGGTGGAAAAGCATAACCGCCATAGGCAACTGGCCTATCATAATAACCAGTTGCCATGTGTGCTTCAGAAGAGTATGCCTGGGTCTGTGAAGGCATCACTTGGGTCTGCGAAGGCATCACATGGGTCTGTGAAGGCATAAAGTTCCCAGGGTCACCAAAAGGGGCTCCTGTTGACCCGTACAAGCCAGCAGCAGATGAGCCTGCATAGGAGGCAATGGCAGGAGTAGAACCTGCCGAGCCATATGGGCCAGCTGGTGAGCCTGAGTAAGGAGGAAGATGTGGCAACAAACCTGCCGCCTGTGGACGAGACTGCTGAAATACAGGAATGCTGGAACTTGTAGCAGCAACACTCATTGAAATTGCGGTTGGACGAGCTGGTGCAGTATTCCGAGGACGCTTGCTTCCACTCAGTTTCTGTGGCTTTGGCTGCTGCTGGGTCTGAGAAGCAGGGGTTGCTGCGTAGGGTTTCCTGTCCGACTTCAGCTTCTCTACTGTCTCAAGGCGTTTCATAAGTTTCTCCTTCAGATTCAGAAACTCAGATCCAAGCTTATAGTCCTCAATGAGTTTGATCACCGACTTATATGTATTGGCTTCCTTTGTGAAGGCCTCTTTCTACAGGAGAAAGAGAAGGAAAAAAACAGATACTCATTTGATTTTAAAGTTGAAAACAAGTGTTTCAATAGTCCTAAAAAGAAATATCATACTACCTGTGATTTAAGAGTGTTCTTTTTACCCTTGAGAACTTTCTTAGCCAGCCGCTTGGACTCCTTGACGTATTCTTCTAAGAGTGGTACTGGTGGGAACTTCGCAGAAAGCTCAAATTCCAAAATAAATCTGGCTGCCACAAGTTGTTTGCCCTGACCAATAAGTTTGAGAATAATGTCTGCGAAAAGCCAAATAGAACAGGTGAGCTGACGAGGAGCGTCATGTATATGAGCACTTCAAAATTTTAGTTTCAGAAAATAAGGGCACTCCTGAATAAAACCACATTCCCACCCTGCATAATATTACTAAAATAGATCGCAACTTAAACTAAAAGCAAAGACAGAAGGTGAGTTCTAAATAACCTTACAGCAACAACATTGGTTCAGTTCGTTTCCCAAAATAAGGACACTCCTGAATAAAACAACATTCCCACCCTGCGTAATATTTACTACAATAGATCGCAACTTAAACTAAAAGCAAAGACAGAAGATGAGTTCTAAATAACCTTACAGCAAGAACATTGGTTCAGTTCAGTATGATTAAACCTACAAAGGGCCTCAACAATTAAATCGACTTCAAATAACAAAGGGAAGAATCGACCACACAGACAGTACCCCTCCCTAAGACCATTCTAGCAAAACCTCCATTGAGTAGGAAGAAGAAAGAACTGATTAAGTTGACTATGTTAGGACATAAAAAGCAGACTTTTGTTTTGACTTGCCAATTACCATCAACCACCACAAGGTACCATGATCAACCAAACCAACTTTGGATAAGGGAAAAAAAAACCAAACCAACTTAATGTTTTGTTGCTAAAAATGTGGACATTTTCACGATTCAAATTAGTTCCTACTTTGGCGTCTCAACCCGTACTTACTTAATCTAAACTCTAAAAGCACAATCATGACCCTGAAAAGTGTTGCAGATTAGAAGGAAATGATTACCATCGTTAAATACCACCAAATAACATCATCTTTAGATAATCACTCATTTCACGTGGCAAACTCTCAGACATGAAACAGCAATTATGTATCACTGAACCTCGAGAAAGAATGAAAACAAGGCAATTCCAAGAGACCGGCGATGAATTGAGTCCAAAATTAGAAGTGAAGTTACTGCATCACTCCATGTCCAAAAACATCAAAAGATTGAATGTAGACAAGATTTTTTTATAAGATTAAGTGTAGTCAAGATACCATACTTCTATCCAATCGTGAACTCAACTTATCACAAAAAGAGAGGCACAAATAAACCATGTCAGGGGTTTGGCCGAGCTGACTTCAACTCAAATCCCTCATCCACAGAAAGTAATGACCAAAGATGCAATATAAACACAGATAAATGGCCAAAAAAAACATAGGTTTAACAGAAAGGTATGAATAACAAGACCATCACCAGATATCTTATCCCAAAACCGATCACACGAAACAACTCAAAAGCTTATTGTACCCTAGATAGTATATACCATAATTCTATCCAATTAGGAATTTGTAAACTCAACTTATCACGCAAGGAGAGGCACAATAAACCACGTCATGGGTCCACAAAAAATCATAGGTTAAACAAATCATATGAAATACAGGACCCTCACCAGATATCTTATCACCGAAACCAATAATGCGAAACAACTCCACAGCCTCCTTAAACCTCGCCACTTCTACACCCAAATCAACCAGTTCCCCCACATCAAACCCATCCGCCACGCCATACGCGGCAACCAGACAAAAAAACCCAAACCCCTCCAGCCCATTCCCCCCTCCACCCCTACTCATCTTCCCCTTCCACTCCGCCGCCAACCCCCTCGCCTTCTCCCTCACTTCCCCCCCAATCTCGCTCCCCACCCTCCTCCTCAACCCCTCCAACAAAACCACACAGCTCCTCCTTATCGCCGTCGACTCGATATCCTTACTCCCCTTCCCCAAATTCGCCCCGTAGAACCCTTCCATCGCTCCCAATACCATCGCTGCCGCGTCCGGTGCGTGCCCCAACGCATCCGCCAATTCAGCCTTTATTGTGTTTCTCTCCTTTGGCCTCTCCAGTATGTATTTCCTTAGCCCTAACCCGTCCATCTTCTCACATAACGATACCAACTCGGCCCGAGCCGGAACCCAGACCGCGGCCTCCTCCGACCCTTCCTTAGCATCTAGGCTTTGGGAATTGGGTGGATTATTAGCGTTTTGAAGTTGTGATGGAATTGGGGGTGGTTTGGGATTGGGGGTGTTCGGGAATTGGGATTGTTGTTGTTGTTGTTGGGATTGGAGGATTTGGAACTTGTGACGGAGGGAGGAGTGGAGGGAAGAGAAGTAGGAGTCGAGGTCGGGCCAGGTGAGGGTGAAGGTGGACGAGAGAGGAGAGGAGTGGGATTGGAGGTCTTCGAAGGCTTTACGGAGATTTTCTTTCTTCGCGTCGACGAGTTTCAGAGCGGCGGAGATTGTTTTCATCGTCGCCTCCATTGCTGGGAACAGAACGGGGCTTTCAACGGAACTGGATTTTGTTTGTGGAGAGAAAGAGAAGAGGAGAAATTTTTCGGTGCAAGGTGGGTATATAACATCTGGTACCCATTCAACACATTTGGACCGTTCAATATATTTTTGAAGGGCTCGGATTGAAACTGCTTCTTTCCTCCCACCCCAACACTTTCTCAGTTCTCACTCCTTTTTTTACTCTCCAATTCCGAATCTTTAAAAAACACAATGCACAACTCAGATGCACCGATCGGATACCACATGCTACCCGCTCAGGACTAAATGGTCCCTTTCCGCTCAGATTTTTGGAATTTTTTAACTTTTGTCTTTATAAAAAAAACAATTTGCGTTTGTTAGTTTTAAATCTAATTTTTATAAATTATTGATTCGTATCATAAGACAAATCGAAAAAGAAAAAAATTACTATGACTTATACCGAAATATTTTTTGAAAAACTATATTCAAGATAAAGTCAATTTTTTTGCACTTTTTGAACTTTATTTTGGACTTTTTGTATAAAAAAATTTGAATAAAAGTTATACGAAGTACTAACTTTTTACTTTTTCAATTTCTATTATCGAGATGAATCAATAATTTAAAAATATATTCACAAAACTAATAAACGCGAATAAAAACAAAAAACCCCAAAAATCCCATAGCCTAACCCACGCTAGAGTGATTTCTCGGAGAGAGAAAGTGGGCTTTTGATCCATACTACCATTCATAATAAATAAATAAATAAACCTTCTTAATATTCACTCATTTTCTTTTAATTTGGAGGAGACCTGTTATGAGGACTGTCAGGAATCTGAATCTGTGACCGAATGTAAAGCTTATTCTATATACGTAAGCAGTATGCGTAAATATGTAAAATATAGTATTTTTACACTCCACTTTCTTATAAATAGACTCCAAATTTTTTTTATTTAGTGTTTAAGATTACACACAATGCACGCACTATAAAACAAAATTTTGATTGTATTTATAAGATAATGGAGTGCAAAAATTATTTTCTGTATTTTCCACATCTTTTTAAGACTCATTAATTCATTACACCGTTCATGTCAATTTTTATCTCTACTTTCCAATTTTATCATTCACTTTTACACATTGACTCTTTACCCATTAAATTCTTAAAAGGACAAAATGATAATTGTACAAATTTTTAAACTTTTCAAAATGAATACTTATTAGGGGACAACAAAAAATAAAATACAAGACTCTTATTTGGGAACGGAGGGAGCCCATTCTTTCACATATATGTCCCATGCAAAGAATGCACACTTTTCAAACTTGTTAACAAGTAGCATTGCAGGACTTGCTAACAAGATTTCTGCTCATCTATAGATGGATAAAAGACATCATTTTGCACTTTTTTCTAGCAGGAAAAAAAAAAATCTGGTTCCAAAATGAACGCTAAAAGGACAATTTCACCCTTCTTAGAATAAAGAGCATTAGGGTTTACGGTATATTTGTCAATTTTTATTTACAAGCCACAGGATGATGAGATGATCTGTGTTCTTTTTTCAACAAAAAAAGAAAACTTCAGTGTCAATCAAAGCTTCAGTGTCATTTTCAACAAAAAAGAAAAGAAAAGAAAGGCTCAAGTGTTATTCTTCTTCTCATACATTTGTATTTACAAAGTTGAGCAATTAACCAAAAGAAAACTTCATTTGCAGATGTTGGCGAGCAGAAGGCTCCTTCTACTGTACTCCGGTGGACAAAGTTATTGCAACTAAAAAAGGAATTGGAAACCCTGAAGTGCGGGGTGCATCTTAGCACCAACAACTTCTTTACATGTTTGTATCGTAAACTCTCATATTAATATCGATCCCATGATTATAGGTGTGATTTGTACATGTACAAACTATAGCATTATAAGCAACAATAGTGTGTACTGTACAGTTGTGGGGCACACACACTAGCTTTGCTGCTGCTTCTTTTCTGTGGAAAAACTCAGGTATCTGGGCTAGTTTACACTCAAGAAAAGTCAACTTGAAAAGGAAAGAGAGGACAAAGTCTCACCTTCCTCCTTGACAATGGTAGGAGGATTACTTCCATCATTGATGGAGTAATAAACTGGACAACATCTGGTACTGCCATATCTCCTTCGTAAGGGATCGCATTCTTAATTTCCGCTCGAAACAACAGCAGAGAAGGATAAAGTTCCCTCTTAAGAAAAAGAAAATAGCAAATTCCAACAAAAGAGGACAGTGAAGTGAATACAATTGCCAAAAGCATTGTCAGGTTCATTGTTCTTTCCCTTGGCCAACAACGAGGGGGTCCATCAGCAAAATGAGGGATTGAGACTCGCTAGACCCTGATAATAAAAAAATAAAGCCCATCAGTAATTCAAAAAGGATTCCTGCTAATGCAAAGAAACAAAATAAATATACGAGACATCATTGATGTGATGAAGCGTACAAAACAGTGGAACTGAAAACACTCTCAGCAGTAAAATAACAGGGAAGACTGGGAATGACCGTAACCAAAGCAAGCTCACAAAAGGCATAAATTACTCTGACAATGCTTTTGGTCTGAAAACACATAAACTGAGCAAGGGATTTCCATGATAATTGCAGCGAGGGATACTGGGATAACTGGAAGACGAGCATTCACAAATATCAGGGGAAACATGTGGATTGTTGTATCTTCACTGCATACAGATATTTATGAAGGCATGTACGTACGTCAAATGGAGCAGATTCGTTTTTATGGTACATGGCAAAAGACCCCAAGGAATTTGAAGAAGAGGGAGGTGAAAAGATGGCTGGCTAGAAAAAATGGATGGAGGGCCTGGAGGCTTATATTTAAACAAAATAAGCGCATCATAGTTTTTTACTACTGCGTTTTGAGGGTAAAAAATTTATGCGAGTGAAAAAAAATTGAACCTGTCCAGCACAGTAATAATACAGGCCACAAAGAGAATCAATCTCATCAAAACTATCCCCCAAGCAAACACAATCCATCAACTGATCATTAATGTTCTACATGTATGTAGAACGTCTACTTGGGGGTTAACTTTGTTGGTGTCTTTCCTATTTTGCACTTGATTGTATTCTACTGCCTTGTTTTTGAGTTGGCATCTTGCTAACTTATGGTCGTTGGCTTACCATACGATTTGCTAGGTGGTTATTCCAATCTAGTTGAATTGTTCCACTCAAGTGTTGATGTTGTGCCACCACCCTTTTAACATGTTGTACTTGGTGTTCCGACTTACTAAAATTTTCTTTTGCTGATCAAAGGAAAAAAAAAACACTATAGGATCAAAAGCAAGGAGCATACCGCATCACCATGGCAGAGTATACAATTGCATACTTCAACTCAGAAGAAGAAAGAATATAACCTCCTCCAAAAGGAACTAGCAATTGAGACGTAATGTAATATATAATCCCATCTATTGGCCTAGAGCCAACTCACCTAGTCAACATTGTCATTCATGGAACCTTCACATGATCTTCTTTCATCCAATTCTCTGCAAGGACAACAGTCATATTTACATCAGTACCACATATATGTTATACTTACCCCATAGAATTTGGGCCTGATTAATAACTATTCCAGCTGAGTAGATATATGCCAACCTCTTCTGAATATACAATGAGGCAGTTCCAAACTAGACTAGTAGAATCGTTTAATAGATGATTATTGGAGAAGGGATGGAGAAGGAAGCAACATAAAACCCAAAAAAAAAAAAACTCCTTATTTCAGCCATAGCATAGTCCACTTTCCAAATTGCACTTCCTAGCCAATCTAAAACTGAACACACAAAAATGGAACCCTTGGAGTCTAGAATAATGTATTGCCTGGACATGTTCTGCTTAATGAGAATATGGTCGTGATAAATCAACCTTGACCCTACAATGGGTAAGTACTAAACATAAAGAGACACATAATTATGAAGTCACATTCAAGTTACATATAAAAATGCCAGCTTAGGAACAGAATTAGGCTTCCTGTTTGAGTATACGGTATACCTAATAGAAATCAATAATCCAAGTTTCCTTCTTTCCTTTTTTTGGTGTTCATAGAATCATACTTCTCCTGAAGTCTGTTTAACATGTTTACACTCTCTTCTTACGCTGAAAAAAAGCTCAATTCATGCTTCAAATTCTGGTCATACATATTATGTCAAATTAATTTGGTCTTATTCCAAAGAAATTACACTCTTTAACTTGTGATATCCAATCTCCAAGCGCATGGGACAGTTCTGTAAATGCCGAATCTAAAAAGGTATCTTTCAGCTCTGGAAACATGTTTTAAAACCATGGATTCATCCAGGAAGTGTCAAAAGTGTGCAGCAGTGTCAGAGAAGGTTTGACAGAAGAGTTGGTGCTACTTTAAAAAATTCTTAGGTATACACATGCGTCACAAATGTGCAAGATCATGCATTTTCAGTATTGAAGGTGGAGAGAGAGAGAGAGAGAGAGAGAGAGAGAGAGAGAGCTTACAAGAGCCTTCTCGACTAAGGTTCATTTAGCCTCCCCAACAACGGAACTATAATACAGCACATTGAATATATTGGAGCAAAACATTACATCTTCCTCTGAAATAGTTCTCCATCAACATATTGCACATGCTCAGAGTTTCCCAAATCTCCAGATGAATAGAGTAAGATGAACACCAGCTCCAACTCCAAGTGAGCTGCCTGGTCTTAGAACCATAAAATCCTTGTCTTCCACTATATCATTTGTAATTCACCTTCTCTGAAGTATAGACTGTGAGGCATGTAATTGGTCTGCAGTCAAAGGGGGCACCTGTTTTTTAGCCAACTTCATGATATAGCTAGCCTTCCCAAGCTCCCCAGTCATCCGCAAGCCTTCAAATAACCTACAGATGGTATCCACGTTCGGAAACCAATTCCTACTCATGCTGTCTTTACACATTGTATATGCTAAATCAAAGTCCCCTCCTTCACACAGATAATGGATCATAGTCTGATAAATTTTCAGATTCGGCTTATGTCCATTGTTAAGTAAAGCAGAATAAACCCTTTTTGCCATTTCCATATAACCAGCTCGGCAAAAGCCTTTGATCACCAAATTATAAGTCACCAGATCAGGAGGTATCCTAATATGCCACATCACACCCATCAGACTGTTAGCGTCCCAAGCTCTTCCTTTGTTCACCAAAAACTGAATCCTAACATTGAAGGTTGCAAGGTTGGGCAAACAATCCTTAAGCAACATAAGATTCCACAACCCATTGCCAACCTCTGGCTGATTATTCTTATAAAATGCCGATATAAGTGTCGTGTAAGTATAAACATCAGGTCTTATTCCAATTTTTTCCATCTCTACCATGACTAAATAAGCTTTCTCCAAGATACCCATTTCACAAAATGCTTTAATAACAATATTAACAGAAAGAATATCAATCTGAATACCATACTTCCACGGAACCTCCATGAGAAACGACTCAACCGAAGTTAAATCGCGAGTTTGTGTCAAAACCTTCAGTGCAGCATTGAAAGACTTAACAGTCCTACGACAACCATAGGAATGCATATTATTAAAAGTATCAACAGCATGACTAACCATTCCAGCTTTTCCATACAACATTATAATCCGAACGACAAAGCCTTCACGACGGCCCTGTGGGAGAGCCTTCTGGTGCTCAAGTAGGTCCTCTACGTAATCCAACCTTCCCGCCCCAGCTAACCGGGACACAGTATCCTCAAACGCGAACCGGTTTTCAATAACAAGTCTGTTGCGGGAATTGGCCTTGAATAGATGGAACAGCTTCTCGGGGTCTCTCTCGGCCTTAAGCTTAACAAGTGCAGGCTCCTCTAAACCTCCTATGGTCGTTTGTTTAGGAACGGGCTTCGCAAAGGGAGTGGGGAGTGTATTGGCAGCAGCAGCTATGGCGTGGGTACCGAATTTGCGAACAAGGCGCAAAGCTAGCATGTTCCGGCAATTTATCTCTCGGATTTATACCCTCTCAAAAACTCGCCCCGATCCCCGACGGATATTTTTTTTGGGTCCTCCAGCATGACAAGAAGCACAAGCACAATGGAGGCGACAAGCAACGGAGGCTCTGACTTGTTGACAGAATTTGTCGTAGACGTTGGAGATCTTGTTCCACCCGACGTGGGGGTTCCCTTGTAATCCAATGTAAGCCACTCCTCTTGCAGCTCCAGTTACCATTGAGAAACTGCAGCTCCGGTTACCATTATTTCTTGTGGAGATCTCATCGGCCGACTGGGGAGTGAAGTCGGCAATGGAGTCTCGTCTCTGGGGTGGGTTTTGTAAATGACTGAACAAACAAAACCTAAACGAAAGGTATATATATCCTTCCCCTATTGCTCAATTTTTCCAATTATGCCCCCTCAATTGGAGTGAGCCTATGTAGCCTGATGGGTATTTAGGTCTTTTTACCGTTCAATTGGCTTCAATTCTCTCTCTGCAAACGCTATTTGCAGTGGAAGTGCTTCGGAGGGAATCCTAGCTGCTGCGATCTGAGATTTGTGCGCTACTTCATCGGGTGAGTTCGTCCCTCCGTCCGCCGATTGTATTACCGTTTTCCCCTTCAGGTTCGCGAGGTTTGGTCTGATTTCTTAGCTTTTCAGAGATCGTGTTACCGTTTTTTTCTTCGGTTAGCGAGGTGCCGAGGTCTGGTCTGAATTTTTTTTTTTAAGCTTGGGAGGGGATCCTAGGCTGCTCCGATCTTAGATTTGTGCGCTGCTCATCGGGTGGGTTCGTCCCTCTGTCCGGGATTGTGTTAACGTTTTTTCTTTCGGTTAGGCGAGGTCTGGTCTGATATTTTAAGCTTTCCAAAATTTTTGCTCTGCGCTGTGGTTTGCCTTTTGTTGGCATGGACTGATGCGCTTGCGAATGATATGTGTTTTTGGTGGTTTATATTCGTACATGTGTGCTTTTGTTTGGTCTAATTTAGTGGGTTGTGTGTTTTTGACTAGGTTGTTGGGGTCTTGGATTGAGGCTGTTTTTCGGGGAGGGGGGGAGGGAACCCACTGTGTTTTGTGTCAAGGGTGTGCTTCTGCGTTTTTTTTCGCTGAAGTTTTGTTTGTGTCTTTTCTCTGTGTGTTGTTGCTTGTGAGTACGTCCTGTGGTTGCATGCTGTTTGAGTGTATTTGGATGAATGTTGGTTTGTTGCTCCATTCCTGCGATGTGGGGAGTGTTTCCGGCGAATTTTTGGGGTTTATGAGAATGATCCAGGTTATCGATTTGAATGTTTTGTGACTAGGTTTTCGTCTTATGTGTTTTAGTGTTTAGTGTATTGGTGTGCGTGTAATTTTGCTCTGGCTATTTCTGTTCATGCTTTTAATACGTGTTGTTTTTAAATGGAAGGCTTTGATTCGGGAAGAAGGTACAAGAGTTCGATTTAGAGGAAGCTCTAGTGGTTTATCTTCCACCGCAGTTAAGAATCATGGGTACAACTTGTAAGATTGGAGAAGATAATTAGAAGAGTGAAACTCCTGCAGGTGATATGTTTTAAGATTAATCAATTTGTGTTCTATTTAACTCAAAGATGTGAGGGTTTAACTTTTACATGGTGTTCTTCTGTCTTTTTATCTTTTGGACCTTTTGTGTTGAGGGAAAATTTGAATTGGGATGATGATTTTGTTTTTCATTTGCCTTAGGAGTTAGGACCAAGAAGGTTTGTGGTTTCTTAATTTTAATTTATGTGCAAGAGTAGAGGACTTGGCAGAAATTACATAGAGGTGCTTTATGCATAATGTTCTTCCATTATTGGGTGTCACTGGTTACAAGATTGTCTTTGTTTCAGGGGCAACTTTTGTGATGGGGTCTTGCTTGATGGAACAAAAAAGGCATTGTGGAATGCTGATAATGGGGATATTAGGTGATGGTTCTTTAACCTTTGGCTTGTTGTCACATTTTCTACAGCGTATGCATCCTTTTATTTATGCTTTAGATTATTTTCAATTGTTTGCAGGTAACACTAAAGTGGCCTTGAGGACCAATTACGGCCAATAAACTCTGTGATACGACACTGGTTTTTTTTTTTCCTTCCTATTTTTTACCTTTCCCATACCTTTTAGGTAAGCATCAGCCTTGTGCATGGGATAAGTCCTATACATTTGAAGTCATATGAGTTCTGGCTTGGTGACAATGTTTAATTTCTTTTTCCGGGTACCTGAAAAATGAAAATTAGTGTTGGAATGTGATTGCATTTAAAAAATAGCTTAATCCTTGCTAGAATTTTTGGTTCCGAAACTATTTAACCAGTGTCCTTGTAGGCGTCAATAGGGAGGATCTGAAGCCAAGGACCAGGATACAAAGCGCACACCATCGCTGGTTCCTCAGTGCTTGCCTGGCTTGGTACCACAGGACCGGGGAAGTCACAGCACTGTTCACCGTGTCCGAGAGAGATGTGCATCTCCCTTCACCGGTTGTCGAGCTTATCCCATTGAAGGTATGTGAATATTATGTATCTCTACATGTTTAGCAGCTTTGAGACATGTTTAGCAGCTTTGAGACTTGAGTGCTCTTGGGATCATCTCAACACATTTTAGATCCCATTGATTTTAAGAACCTGCAGATGGCTCACCCTTACAAGTATGCAGGGAACAGTGTGGACTTGCAAGGGCTAAATGTGTTCAAGGTACTTTAAATACCAGACAAGACAAGATGACAAGTGGTTTCTGCTAGTTGGCACCTATATCATTCTGTAGGTCAAAAACTACCTGTGCACTTTTATGAAAATCAACGTTTAGGAGTGACCATATTAACCATTTGCTCAATTAAGACTGTATTACAGGTTAAGCATCTTATGCCGTGTTTTGAATGTGTTGATTTGATGTCAGTGTATGCGTCTGGCTTGTCCAAAGAAGTTTTTAATGGGAAGATACGGTTGCATACAAAATCCTTGCCTTCACAACTTTGGATGGGAGGTGGGCGGAGGAGATGATGACAGTCATCAATATAAGATTAGTGTGAGACCATATTTTTTGTCAGGCATGATCATTTTCAAAGCTCTTTTAAAACTGACTGTGAGGTTTGTTATGCAAAATTCTTTCTTGTCCGATAGGCTTGTCATCAAATTGAGTGTTATGCTCTCCAGGAACCATAGCAACAAAGTTTTCTATTTTGATTAGGAAATTAGGAACAGTTAGGAAATTAGGAACAAAAGTCTGAGAATGTTCATGCTTCTTGTTTGTTTTAAAGCTTAATGACAAGACAATTGGAATTTGGGATGTTGTAGTTCAAAAGTGGGTTAGTGGCCTTGCATTGTGCGAAATGCTTTTTCATTTTAGGTTGGAACATAATTGAAAAGCTATAGCTTTCATTGGACCGCAAAGCTTTCGTGGCCAAGAGTATCATACTTGATGATGCCAATTTCTTTCTCTTGCGGATACTGGCTCCGAAATGATATATTTGACAGTCGGTACATTGCTTCCCTGTACATAGTAGCCTTAGAAGTGAAGTTTGTGTTTTCTGCTATCAGACGGATGAAATTCAAGCCTAAAGACTGGAATTGTCGTATGATTTATTCACTACATTTAGGTAGGAGTAGGACTTACTGTGGTTTTCGTGCTGGATTGGTGAAATCACGGGACAGCTTGTTTGAATCGGAACTTCCTTATTTTGTTTGCCCCTGTTGGACAGCTTGAATTTGATCTATTTGTGTTTAATAAACAAGGATTAAGCAATCTCTCAGATGTTTGACTGTCTTGAATGTTGTAATCAATAACCAGAAGAAGGTTTCATTGATATTACTTCTTGAATTTCCTTTCATCCTTTTCGATTGTTATGACCATCAAAATGGTTCTTTCTCTGTATACCGGTTGGGAATTCTCGTGCAATTCTTGGGGGTTGTGTTTGCTCTATTTCTATGGGAAAATTTTCAGTGCCGAGTGGGTACCACGTGATGCCCGCTCAGCCATCCGAGCCGTCCATTTCGTTTTTGAACGGCTCAAATTTGGAGAGAGAAAGTGTTGGGATGGAATGAGAGAGAGGGTTTTAATCCGAGCCGTCCAAAAATGTATCGGACGGCTCTGATGCGCCGAGCGGGTGCCACGTAGGCAATACCCGCTCGGCACTGAAAAGTTTCTCATTTCTATGGCATCAACAAGATTAGCGTGTTTATCTATGGAGGCAACACCACCGGGGATCAGATCATCGGTCCGAGAGATTCAACTTTTGGGTCAAAAAAATTGGATTGTTAAGTTGGGCCTTGGGGCTTCTTGGACGTGATTGGGCCTGAGGTAGGCCTACCTTCATTTCAAGTCCAAAAACAATTGAAATAGGTCCAAACTAATATTTTAAAATCGTTCAAGTGACCCCAAAATACTGTACTTTTCTTTCAAAAGCTTCTGAGATATACTAATTATTTCCAAAAAAAAAATATAACTTAATTTTTGTACTATGAAAATTGCTTTTAAATGTGACCATTAATTGTATGTTTTGCTGATCCGCTCCTGAAGATCTTTCTGAAATTTCAAACAAAAAAAATTCAAAATTATAACAGAAAAGGTACGTTTTCTTGTGTGGGGATTGAAACTTTTCAATTTCTGCATTTTTTTTATCAGCTTATTGATAATTAATTTTAAAACGTGCTCATTAATAATGTTCTGATGAAATCGTGTCTCGAGTTGCAAGGTTTATGATCCAAGACCACCATGCCATTTAATGAACTTAAACCTCGCATGTCTTCAATATGCCAGTGACAGACCGAGACTAAAGGGGTTGTTTGGCTAAATAAGCAATTTGGATTATTTTTTTTGCATGTGTTAGTTTTTTGCCATTTTTTTTTAATGGATTATTGCTTTGTCATGACGAGAGAAATCTAAAAAGTAAAAAACTTACATCGGAACCCAAATTTCTGAACTTGCTAACAAATTTTGAATACTGTGTCTTATGAGTTAGTAATTAAATTCAATTGTTTAGAACAATAAACTGGAATCATCTCATGCCTGTTCGTAAGGAAATTGAAAATGCGAGTTTGTTCTCACACATGGTAGCGTAGCTGGAGAAAATGGATCTACTTCTTTTCTCCTGGTACCTAAGTGCACCTTGATGCGGTTGGAGCCTCTTGGCAATGACTGTGCCTTGAGAAGTAGTATGAAGAATAAATGGGGTCATTTTTCATTTTTTCTAAAAGGCATCCAAATATGCCTGCCTTCATTAATTAAACCACTGTCATTGTCAACATGATTAAGATCCCTTAAAGAAGGTTAACTTGTCCAATACTCGTTTGCCTTTTCGTTCTGCTTTATTGGATTCCCCATTCTTCAGTGGGAATAGAAGGGAAAAAATAGAGAGCAGTTGGACTTTTAACAGCCTAAAAGTTCAAAAAAAAGTTGAAACATCTTTAATTCACCTCTGTGATGCAGATAGGACCAAAAGAAAGAAACTCATCTCTCTCTTTTTTTTTAATAAGGTGTACGAGTCAGCTTACACGCACAGTTACCTGATCCCATAATGCAGAAGAGCGGCATATTAGAGCTTCACATCGGTTATTAGCTGTATATCTACTCCATTCTTACGGTAGGCACAAAGAGTATTTAAAGTAGTTCAGAGGCATAGAGGGTTTAATACTAAAGCAATACATACAAAAGGCATGTAGAGTTCTGGATTTCTCACTTTGAAATAATGACTCCTCAAGATGAAAAAATTGCCACTTCTGCATCATTCTTTTGAAAGATGACATTCTTAAAGAATAGTAATCCAGTCCATAATAGAAAAAAGTTCCAAAACGTGTCATTCCACCGAAAAAGCAACAAGGGATGCTTTTTTATTTACCCATATCTAATAAAGAAAATCCTATTCATGAAAGAGCAGTGAATTTCGTGAATGAGGTTTACGGTGCTCAATCTCGATCGTCCAAAAGTGTTTTGGACGATTCGGATTAAAAACAATCTATGAACGGAAAACAATCTATTAACGGTAATCTGTTAATAGATTGTTTTTAGTCCGGATCGTCCAAAATATTTTTGAACGGTCAAGATTGCGCAGAACCGTGAATATATAATCAAAGAACATCTTCTGCTTATATATTCACGGCTTCTCTCATCCCAATGTATAATCAAAGAACATCTTCTGATCCCTATTTTTCAAAAAGGGGCTTCCTCAGGCAATCTTGATTCTTGACCTTCAAATTTACATTAATGGTTCCCTTTTATCTCTGTGTGCAACTGCAAAGCACTTAGTTCCCTGAACCTGCAAAGAGTTCTCACCACACCAACAATGTCAACAAGCCAGAATACCAAAGATCTTCAATGGTTTCTTCAGGCAACGAAATCCGAGACCCTCGATCTGCACAGCATCTCCTTCTACCTCTCTCAACCAACTTCAGCTTGTTTCCAAGAAACAGAAAACTCCATCAACATAAACATTTCAAACGACGGCCATTCCCAATTCTCTCACCTCTTGACAGTTTTAGGAACATCCAAGAAGACTAACTCGTCGCTGCGAAACTTGGAGTTTCACCAAGTCAATTGGGAGTTGCAGCAAATACACAATCTCGGGGCATTACTGGAGAATAACACAGGCATCAAGCAAATCGTGTTTAGACGAAACAGGTTTAACACGGAGTGCTTATATGAGTTATCAGAAATAGTGAAGAGAAATGGTGTAGTTAAAGAAATCATGTTTTCGGAATCGGGAATTGGGTCAGTTGGAGCTAGCCTCCTTGCTTCAGCTCTAAAGGTGAACAATAGTTTGGAAGAGTTGCAAATATGGGAAGACTCTATTCGGTCTAAAGGAGCAGAGGAGCTATCAAAGATGATAGAAGTGAATCCTACACTGAAGCTGTTGACAATTTTCGATTCAAGTTCGATAACAGCAACCCCACTAATATCTGCTGTTTTAGCAAGGAATAGAGCCATGGAAGTTCATGTATGGAGCGGAGAACAAGGAGAAAAAAGTTCCAAAGTGGTTGAGTTCGTACCTGAAAACAGCACACTGAGGATTTACAAGCTTGATGTGGCAGGGTCTTGCCGGGTTGCTTGTGCCCTCGGGTGGAACTCAACGGTCAAGTCACTGGACTTGACTGGGGTCCGCCTGAAATCTCGGTGGGCCAAGGAGTTCCGATGGGTTTTGGAGCAGAACCGGAGTCTGAAAGAGGTAAATCTGTCAAAAACCTGTTTAAAAGACAAGGGAGTTGTTTATGTTGCAGCTGGACTTTTCAAGAATCAGAGCTTGCAAAGTTTATATCTTGATGGAAACTGGTTTGGTGGTATTGGCGTGGAACATTTACTCTGCCCCTTGAGCAGATTCTCCACTTTGCAATGCCAAGCAAATACAACAATAAAGGCAGTAACTTTTGGAGGCGGGAAAACAAAGATAGGAAGGGGAGGTCTTGCAGCTGTTTTACAGATGCTGACGACCAATCAAACCGTGACAAGGATGGGGATATACGATGATGAAGGTTTAAGGCCAGAAGATTTTGTTAAAATCTTCAAGAGCTTGGAGAGGAATGCCAGTTTAAGGCGCTTGTCTTTTCAAGGCTGCAAAGGAGTGAATGGGGATTTGGTGCTACAAGTAATAATGGAGACGTTGCAAGTGAATCCCTGGATCGAAGAACTTGATCTCGCAAGAACGCCGCTGCAGAATTCTGGGAAGACAGAAGGGATTTACCAGAAACTGGGTCAGAATGGGAGGACAGAAACAGAAGCAGAAACAGATTTGCTCAAGGACATGCCAATGGTGGTGCCCAAAAGTTGCCGAGTATTCTTCTGCGGCCAAGAAAATGCTGGTAAGTTTTGCGTCACATGGACTCTTCTGTTTTCCCCATGGGTAACCCTGTCTGACAGATATCTGGCTATGGGATATGTGTCATACACCCATACCCAATTTGGACAGATCTTGCGATTTTTACGATGACCGATTGAAAAGAAGCCCATATATCTAGAAAAGAAACATTTCGTGCCTTTCACATAGACAGGACATACAAATTCCATGTTTCTCGGCATCCCATTTGATTTGAAGTACAGTTAACTATTTTCAATATAATTTCTGAACATGATGCATAAGAAATGATACAAGTTATTGTTTAAGATGTGTCCCTTTACCGATACCTGTATTTTGGACACATATTAAGATATCCCGAGATACAAGTCTAGGAAAGTTTGACACTTGGACACACACAGCTCTAACCGAGACTCATACCCCAGTCCATGTGATGTATATATTTTGACCATCATCCTTCTCTTTGTTTTATTGTGCAGGTAAAACTACATTATGCAATTCCGTATCTCAGAACTTCTCTTCTTCAAAGCTACCCTACATGGATCAAGCAGTTAGAACTATAGTGAAGCCAGTTGAGCAAGCAGTTAGAACGGTTGGAATGACGATAAAAACTTTCAAAGACGAAGACACAAAGATTTCCATATGGAACCTTGGTGGTCAGCATGAGTTCTACTCCCTCCATGATCTCATGTTCCCAGGGCATGGCAGTGCCTCGTTTTTCCTCATCATATCCAGTCTGTTTAGAAAACCCAACAACAGAGAACCCAAAACCCCAAATGAGATCGAAGAAGACCTCCAATATTGGCTGAGGTACATAGTTTCCAATTCAAGAAAAGCAGTCCAACAGTGCATGCTACCAAATGTAACCATAGTGCTCACTCACTACGACAAAGTCAATCAACAGTCACAGAATTTTCAGGAGACTGTAAATTCAATTCAGAGATTAAGAGATAAATTCCACGGCTTTGTCGAATTCTACCCGACAGTGTTTACAGTTGATGCTAGATCATCAGCATCTGTGAGTAAACTCACTCATCACCTTCGCAAAACAAGTAAAACAGTGCTCCAAAGAGTCCCTAGAGTTTATGAGATTTGCAATGATCTGATACAGATTCTATCAGATTGGAGGTCAGAGAATTCTAACAAGCCAGCAATGAGGTGGAATGAGTTCGCTGATCTATGCCAGGTTAGAGTTCCATCCTTAAGAATTCGCTCAAGACACGATAACAAGGGTAGGGTGGAGATGAGGAGGCGGGCTACAGCTAATTGCCTTCATCATATAGGGGAGGTGATATATTTTGATGAACTGGGGTTTCTTATCCTGGATTGCGAGTGGTTCTGTGGTGAAGTGCTTGGTCAACTGATAAGACTAGACGTTAGAAAGCAAAACTCGACGGAGAATAATGGGTTTATAAGCAGGAAAGAATTGGAGAGGATTCTTAAAGGAAGTTTGCAGAGCCAGATTCCAGGGATGAGTTCGAAGGTTTTTGAGAATTTAGATACAAGTGATCTTGTGAGAATGATGCTGAAACTGGAACTTTGTTATGAACAAGATCCAACGGATGCAAATTCATTGCTACTAATCCCCTCCATTTTGGAAGAAGGCCGGGGGAGGCCACAGAGATGGCTGTTAAGCACACCGGACTGTGTCTATGCAGGGCGACATCTGGAATGTGATGATTCCAGCCATATGTTCCTCACACCAGGCTTCTTTCCTCGCTTACAGGCAAGAGGAATTCGATTAACTTTTCACTCTTTACAGTTCTTGTTCTTCTCACCAATTTCCAGTTTACATAGCACATGTAAGAAGTAAAATGAGCTTTCCTAAGAGAGACTACGAAGTGATGAACATTAACTCATTAAGCAATATTTAACAGCAATATTTAACTAACACTCATAATGAGTTTAGTAGATTTACATAACTTTTAAAAGAAAAATTTCCTCGATCTAGGTCATCAACAGGATGTGATTGGATATCACTATCAGCACGGTCTGATAGGAAATATATTGTAGTTCTGAGTGTTATCATTGATGTTTAATTGTCCATACACCCTAATTTTCTGTTCTGTTTAACACAGAGAATCACATATAGAGGTTTCATGCTTCCCAAGACCAAACATAAATGCTAAACGAAGATATGAACCCACCAAACTTGCTTTTCGAACTCCTAAATTTGCAACTTTTGAGAGGGAAACATACCTGCACCATCTCCAAGTCCCAAGTATGTAACCAAATTTCATTTATTTGAAAGCAGGTGCATCTCCACAATAGAATCATGGGAGTAAGGAATCAACATGGGGCAACTTACAGTCTTGAGAAGTACCTTATCTCAATTAACATCAATGGCATCCACGTCAGAGTAGAGCTTGGAGGGCAATTGGGCTACTATATCAACGTCCTTGCGTGCTCCACTCATAATTTGACAGAAACCTTAAGACTCTTTCAGCAGCTCATAATACCCACAATACAATCTCTCTGCCACGGTGTCACCTTAACTGAACACATTCTGCGACCCGAATGCGTTAGAAATCTAACACCCCCAAGATACAGAAAAACCCAATTTGTCCCTGTGCAAAGCCTAAAAGAGGCACTACTCTCAGTTCCAGCAGACGGCATGTATGATTATCAGCACACATGGAGTCCAGTCTCAGACTCCGGCAAACCTATCTTAGGCGGTGGATTTGATTTTGCCAGAGACCTACTATCCGATGATGATTTTAGGGAAGTGCTACATCGAAGATATCATGACCTATACAACCTTGCTTTGGAATTGCATGTCCCTCCGGAAAATAATCCAGATGAACCAGATCATGCACAATCTACCAGTGAAGAAAAAGTTGAGCCGACATTTGGAGGAATTGCCAAAGGGGTCGAAGCAGTTTTGCAGAGACTGAAGATCATTGAGCAAGAAATCAGAGATTTGAAGCAGGAGATTCAAGGGCTGAGATATTATGAACACAGACTTCTTATTGAGCTTCATCACAAAGTGAACTACCTTGTCAATTACAATGTTCAACTGGAAGAAAGAAAAGTCCCCAACATGTTCTATTTTGTCAGAACGGAAAACTACTCGAGGAGATTGGTTACCATTATGATTTCAGGAATGAATGCAGTCCGGTTACACATGTTGTGTGAATTCAGGCAAGAGATGCATGTGGTTGAAGATCAGTTAGGTTGCGAGATGATGCAAGTTGACAACATGGCAGTGAAGTGTTTGGCTCCGTATATGAAGAAGTTCATGACACTATTAACATTTGCTCTAAAGATAGGAGCTCATTTAGCAACTGGAATGGGACAGATGATACCGGATTTGAGCAGGGAAGTTGCACATCTTGCAGACTCTTCACTACTGTATGGGGCAGCAGGTGCAGTTGGAGCTGGGGCTATGGGGGCCGCAGCCGCTGGAAGCAGAAACAGAAGCAGGGACTCGAGGGATATTCAGCAAGATCAAAGAACAGCACAACAATGGGTCATTGATTTCCTAAGGGACCGGAGGTGTTCAAGTGGAAGAGATATTGCAGAGAAGTTTGGATTGTGGAGAGTGAGGTACAGGGACAGCGGCCAGATTGCCTGGATTTGTAGGAGGCACATGCACACAAGAGCAAATGAAGTTATCGAAGTACCAATCTGAAGTTTTATTAGTAGTTTATACGGAGAGAAATGATTGTCTTTTGTTTTTTTCTCTTGTTTGTTTTTTCTTTGTTAGGAATGCCTCGATGAAACTATGGTTCACCAACCTCGTACTCTTTCTTTTTCTTGGCTGGTAGTATTACCGTAGTCACCAATGATTTTCAGTTTCAGCTGATCGAACTTTTTCCAACATCAAAAAAAGGCAACAAATTTGCACCATTAGTTTAGTCCAAGGGTGGAACAACAGCAAGAAAGCAGACGGAGAAAGCTGGAGCAAGGTCATTGATGACAGATGATATAAACAGACCTTTTGCCACCTGAGGGAAATGGTAGAAATTATTGGAAGAGACAACAGAACTTAAGCAGCCTTAGTAGGAAGAGAGTGACAATGAGAAAGAAACCTTGGGATGGGGATGGGGATGGAGATAAAACTCTGAATCAGATTTATGGAGCCCGAGACCTCCTTTATAAGGAAGTGGGTCCATGGAGGCTAGCTCATCCTTGGAAATTGTACTTAGTAGGTGTGAATACACCATACGTGAGAGCGGAGCTACCCCTGGAAGGATGAGCTAAGCAACTTTGACAATCTCCCAACTGTAACTACCAATTCACAACCCCTGGTGATCCTGAACAGGACAATGGCTTGCTCAAGCGACCGATCTTTTGTTTCATCTTGTTTCTTTGTTTGGGTATGTGTACGTTGAGGCAGATCGCTTGTTGCGGGTTGCCTAGGAGATTGGTGATAGGAGACCTCTTGATAGGCAAGGTGACTCCCAAGAGTGGAGATTTGGAATTGGATTGCCCTAACAGAGATGGCCACATACACTTATGACAGCCAAAACCAAATCATGGATGTTTCAGCATAGACCAAGAATTTAGACTCGAACCTCGTATGCAGGACCCTGATTTTACCCATGTCATAGTATCACAATACCAAATTATTTTGTACACAACTTTATTAAAAATCATGCAAAAGATGACAAATGAAGTTGTTTAGGATGCTCATCTTCGCATCAACAAAGGCTTGTCCCTCAAAAAGAAACAAAACAGAGTAATTCCATTTATACTAAGAGCCAAAGTGATAGTACAAAGCTTGTAACGCATACAAGTCATGATTTTCCTTTCTCTAAACATACCAACATACACATAACACCACAGTTACCACCACACTACATACTACATTATGAAACCAACATGAGAATTAGTCTTCATTCTAATTTCTAAAGTCACCTGCGTAACCTCCTCTGATCAGCGAAACATTAGCTCAGAAGAAAGCCCTACTCCCGTAAAACACTCGGGAGCCATTGTCCTTCGATGCTGGTGATTTCTGATCTGAACTTGAATTTTCAGAACTAGCAGGTCCACTCTCAACGTCCATTGGAAGCTTCATCTTAGCCAATGACTCAGTAAACTGCTGCATGCTTTTCATGTACATGTCTACAATATCCTGTTGCACCACCTTTTGCTCTGGCTCAATGTTAACAGTAAAAACAGGTTTAGCAAATGTATCAACAGGGCCCCCACCTGAGGCATTACTTTCAGAATCTCCGCCTTCCTCTCTTTTAGCCTTTTCCTTTGGAGTCGAATCTGATTCCTGATTCAGAGATTCTGAAGCTCCTGGAGTATCAGAGGACACTGGATTTGCAGGAAGCGAAGCCAATGGAAATCCATTAGTTGTAGACACGCTGTTGGGGGGAGAATCATGCTTTGGAAGCTGGATTGACTCAATCGTGCCAGTTGAGAAGCTTTCAACAACATGAACACCAACTTCTGAACCAAGTTGGTTTTCAGTATCTTGAGAGACAAAGTCCTGAGATCTCTGGGAGTCCAAATTGGTGTTAGGGAGCGCAAAGTACTCTGAAACCATCTGCTGATTCTCGTTTGCAACCTTTGGATCTGGGAACTCAATATTGTCAAACTCACAGGGATGTGACTCCGTTGCTTCTGAGTCTTGGACAACATTTCCAGCCGCAGGTGGCGAAGGAAGTGCCATCACTTCTGGTGAAGATCCTGTATAAGAGAGAGACAACTGAACGAAACCAGCTGGGGAATGGAAGAGATCTGTTGAAGAGAGAGAGAACTCTTTCTCTAACTTCCAGTTATTGATGAGGACTTCAGACAAAGGAACCAAGGCAAACCCTAGCAACTGGTCCTCAAGATAATTCTTCACCCTGCTCAGCATCCATATCTCACATTTGAGAGAAGAATCTATCGTCTGAACATCGATTCGGAGTTTCTCATTGAATACCGGATTCTTTCCACCACCATTAACGGTCTGAGTGGAGACAGTTTTTTCAGGATCGGTAGTAAGGCAAATCTTAGCATAAACATCTTGTTTATGGTATATGCAGATGTTATGAATGTCCCTGGCTTGATGTATGTAAACCTCAAGAGCACCAATGATGCCCTCAGAATCCTTGCTTTGAACCTCAATTCTCCTCGACATGAAACCGGGATTATGAACGAACGGATCAGCCTTTTGCTTCTCAGGGCCAGCAAAAACAGATGAGCCGTTGAACGGTGACACCACAGATTGAGGTGAATCCATGAAACCAACCAGAAATTTAAACCTGAAAAAAACAAATAACAAGTGGAATGAAGAACCAATTGATGAAAACCCCAAGTGCTTGACAACAATAAAATGACTCAAAAACTTCTATAGGAAGGGATGTGGATCAAAAGAGCCCTTGGAAAGACACACTACGGGTAAAATCCTTACCCACAAGACCCAAATTCAAAGCCAAATTATGGATTTCTTTACTACTTAGAACTCAAAATCCAACATCTTGGAAGTTAGAACAAAACCCTAGATAAAACTGACCAGCTCCATCTACCCAATTTAATCCTATGATCAGAATAAAAAAGATTGGACCCAATTCCAGAAACAAGGAATTACCCAAAACCCAGAAATAGCCAAAATCATGAGCCAAAAGCAAGCCTGAGCTGCATAATTGCCTTAGCTACTCAAAACGCTAAAAATAGGCAAAACCCACAAAGAGTTACATCAAGATTTGAACATACCCCGATAAAGCCACCAACTTTAATCAAGATAACACTACCACCACCGGCATCCAAGGGGTAAAGAAAGCAAAACAGTAACTAGTCGTCACGGATTTCAAAATTTGACAAGATTTAACTCGAAGCCATAAAAAAAAAAGCACATCAATGAACAGATAATTATTAGTGAAAGCACTAAAGATAAAGAAAAAGGCTACAAAAGTAGTGATATGGGGTCAGTTTCTTACTTAGTTTGAGTCCAAAGTCAAATCGATTTAGGGAGAATCTGTAGCCCTGGAACAAGATCTGTTTGTGACTTAGTTCGTGAAGGGAGACGATTTTTCGGGAAAGTTTTCTCGCATTGACAAAATACAATAACAACAGGGTCGAGTGGACCTCGAAGAAACAAAAACACCGGTGAATAGCGTAGGAAATAAAAAAAAGTGAAAATTGATTGGGAAATCTAGGGCCGTAAACGAGCCAAGCCGAGTTACGATGTTCAAGCTTGTTTATTAAGTTTTTAACGAATATGAGCTCGAACTCGAACTCAGTGAAAACTTAACGAGCCAAGCAGGCCTTGACTTGACTCAAGCTCGAGCTTGTTCACGAGCCTTAACGAACCAACGAAAAATGTATATATATCCTCGAGATAATTTCAAAATGACAACTGAACTTTGCACAAAATGTCACAGAGACATCTAAACTTAAGTTTATTTCAATTAAACACCTGTACTAACAAAATCTCTAAATTTAGAACCCCCGTCGTTATACTCCGTCTCAAAAATTGCTGACATGGCATCTCAAACCCGTTTAAGTTGCCTCATTGCACATGTTTCTAACAAGGGATGATGCACCCAAACGAAACTCATAGGAAGATTTCAGGTCTAAGGCTGAAGTGAGGGAGATTGTGGAACAATAGACAGACTTCTAGAGAGAGAAATGGAGGGAAATCAATTAGATTAAGGTCATTTTCCCTCCAAACCATATTTTTTTGTCCAAATCCAGTTCTTCTTTCTGCTCGGCATACTTCTAATGATGGGTTTCGTTTGGGTGCATCGTCCCCTATTGGAAACATGTGCAATGGGGCAACTTAAACGAGTTGGAGATGTCATATCAGCAATTTTTGGGATGGAGTATAACAGCGGGGGTCTAAATTTTGGGATTTTGTTAGTACAGGTATTTAATTGAAATAAACTTAAGTTCAGGTGTCTAAATTTGGGGATTTTGTTAGTACAAGTGTTTAATTGAAATAAACTTAAGTTCAGGTGTCTCTGTGACATTTGATACAAAGTTCAGGTGCCATTTTGAAATTTTCTCTATATCATCGGATAGGCCTAATACTCTTTCATTTTCCTATGGAGCGGGGGGTGTACTGGTGTGCGTGTGCTCTCATTTCTCTTGGTTGATTAGAAAGTGAATACGGAAAAAATAAATTATGAAATAACAATAAAAATCCTAAACCTAAGTATATATACCCCGGCTTACGAGCCGACTCAAGCCGAGCTTACCCTAGCTCGAGCTCGACTCGTTTACAAAACAAGTTGAAAAAATCGGCTCGACCTCGTTCGTTTAACTTCTGAGCTGAGCTTGAACGAGCCACTTACGAGCAGAGCTGCGAGCCGCTCGCGAGCGGCTCAGTTCGTTTGCAGCCTAGGGAAATCTATTGATGGGTTGAAGCTTGTCGGTAGTGAAGCCCATCATGGTATCTACAGTGTAGAGTGACTTGTGCACAAACCACACAAATACAATCTCTCACATACACGTAGGTCTCACACGTATTTAACATGCAGGATTCACGTGTATGTGAGGGGTTATGTTTTTTAGAGTCTAGTACTTTATATGCTTTTTTTTCGAATTAAGAATGGTGACGTGCAGTGGTGTGCCCAGTACCGTGCTACGCATCTCTGAACCATCAGATCGTGCATTCGACGACTCGAATCTTATCTCAGCAATGAACAACTCTCAATCGTTAGTTGTCGAGATGAAATCCGATAGCTTGGAGATCCACGACATGCTGCTTTGAGGGAGTAGTTTATATTAGGCTTTTCACCAAAAGAAGAAGAAGTATATATTAAGGCCTAGTTTCCGAATAAAAAAGGCCAACTTATTTTTTTCAAGGTAAGGCCTAGTTTCGGCATTTTCGGTATTTTTTATATAAAAAATACTCACTGACAACTCATTTTCCTTAATTAACTTTGTTGTCTAATTGATATTTTTAGCAAAAACAATTGGTATTTCGATATCAATCCAAGACCCCAAAAAAAAGAAGAAGTTAGCGTGAACTTACCCTAGCTTTAGTTTTTCAAAAGTGCTACAAAAATTGACAAGGGCTTATTTCCCTTCACAAAATACAAAGAAAAATAAGTCCCTTTAGCACTTTTGGAAAACTAAGTCTGAGACTCACTCTATATGTTTGTACTTCTCCCATTTTTTCCGTAAAGACAAAATATTAATCTAAATAAATTAACAAAAAATTAAACAAATGACCGATAAACATCAATAACACCATGTCTTCAGCAAAAAATAGTTAAGCCCAACTCGCCATATCTTAAAAATTGAGGATGTGATGTTCACATTATGCATTATTCATTTCTGAATTTCGAATGTTCTAATCGATAGTTTTAGAGTTCATTCTGTCAACATACATTACTAAAAACGAATGGTTTAAACAATTATACTACCATATAAATGTTACTTAATTACATTGAAAAATTCATATTTTACAGTATAGAAGTTTTAAAAAAATGACACCCAAACATACCCTAATTACAGATCCGTCAACCAAGTTGGACTTTTGAAACCATGGCCTAGTGGAGTTTGTCACAAATAGTCCATTCCTCCTTTCTTTTTTCACTTTGTTTAAGGTAACACTAGGCCGTCAAGTTTGAAACTTTAACTCCTGTTTACCCTTTTTTCTTTCCTCTTTCATTTTCTTTTGTTTTGTTTTCTTTTCATGGTGATGAAGATAGATGAGAGTGAACCTACAAGGTTAACATTTCCACCAACCAGAACATTTTGCCTCCACTTTATTGACATTTGCTCTCAAGGCCCCTGCGGTTTCACATGTATGCAGCTCCCCGTACCAAGGTCATTTGAAATCCTTGCCCATTTTTAGAACCAAAATTTGGGTGAAAACATCAAAAACTCATCTCCAATACTTTATCCAAGTGTGTATCCATTTTCAATTTTAGCCTTTTGCATACCCAAATGAGGGACAACCTAAACCCAAACCCATTTTTCCAAAAACTCTTTTAGAAAGAGAGAGAGAGATAGAGATGGGACCTAGCCAGAACTGGCCGACCGTTGTAGGAGTTGCTAAGCTAACTGACTATTCCTGAGGTTTTTTCGTTGGAGTTACCAGAGCTTTTGTTCTGTAATTGTTAGAAAAAAGAGTCCTATCTTATTAAAGAGATGAGCTGGTGTGGTTATTCGAACACATCTTTCTCTCTCCACCCCAAATGAGCATTGTTCCTTTCTCTTATTTACATTATGCCATTAAGGTATGCACATGGAGCTGCTCTTAGGGTATGCACAAACATTTTTTTATGCATTTCAAAAGTTGTATCATATGCGAGATTAGTCTTAAGCCCCGCATAAATGTGTGGTGAGGGAAATGCTTGGTGCACTATGTGGCAAGGCCCGGGGCACTGAATAATTTTCTGTGTCATAGGGAACAAATTCGTGAAGATCAACAAAAAATAAATAAATTAGGGAACTAATACGTGGTATGGGTTGGGTCATGGGTGGTTGCCATACACCGTTGGGGCATAACATTGAACTTACTGGGCCTTTTTGGGCTCCAACATCCCGGTTTTCCATTGGGCCGGCCTTTTGGAGGAAAGGAGGATATCTGATCCGACTTTTATGGCCGCAACGGCTATTAATTTCAACCCTATGTGCAAAGACCAACCACACCTTACCTCTCCTCCAAAAAGGACAAAACAGTCCTTACCGTAGGCTTTTGGTTTTATATTCCCAATCCAACCCAGCAAGGGCTTGGTTTGTTGGTGGATAAATGAAGGAGTGGGAGAAGAAAGATGGTGTCTGGTAGGGGGAGAGGTGTTACCCAGACAGCAACCTAGGGGTGAATAGGGTAGCTAATTAAAAATTACCAATTAAAAACTACAAAGGCAAATAATCAATTAGAAAATATATAGAGAGAGTTAAGAAGCGCAAAACCAGTTTATAGTGGTTCGGTCTAAATTTGTTCACGGTCCAGCCTACTCCACTTCTCTCCAAGGCAATCGCTTGAAGGTTCCACTAAAGAAAATGGAATTACACCAGTAAGCCTTGCGGGTGCTTACAATTACCGACGCTCCTAGCTTTCCGAAGAAGCTAGACAACCGCAAGGATTTAAAGTACAAAATCCTTAAAAAAACCCACCCCTTCCAAAAACAAAAACCCCTGTTTTTGGAATTACAGAACCAGTGTTTGATTTCTCAAATACTTGATCTCTCAAAAGATAATAGAATTTGTAGCTCACAATTACAACAATCCTCAAAGGGTAGATATAACAATTTTGCTCACAAATCTCTCAAAGTAATTGTATAAAAAAAATTGAAGTGTATGAGAAGATTGCTCTAAGTATTTTCTCTGATGAAGCTTGGGTGTCTTCTCTTCTGTTGAAACTTCCTTTTTGTAGCACAGAAGAAAATGACCGTTCAAAAACATTTCCGTTGATCAAAAGTCTTCTAGCAGAATACTTGTTCTTCATTAATTGCAAATATAGACTTTGAGTCCAAAATCTTCTGTGAACTGATTTGCACCGTTCAATAAATTAAATGAAGATCTTCAAAGTCAACAATGGAAGAAAATATGAACGTTGTGTTCTTTCCGTTGAGTTAAAATCTTTCTTCTGCAACAATTGATCTTCATTAAATGCACCTTATGAACGTTGAGCCGAAATCTTCTGAAATTTTGATCTCCAATGATCCCATGTATTAACCGTGAAGCCTCAAAGTCAATAATGGCAGGAGAAGAAACACGGCCGGTCGAACTTATTAATTATAGACGTTGGTTCTTGAGAGCAACAGAATGAGCCTTAGGCCATTTAATTTGCTTTTGACAAGTGTAGAGCAATGCAATCATGTATAGTTTAAGTTACTCATGGGCTAAATACATAATACTTGTGAAATTGATACACGTGGGCATCCAAACTGATCCATATGGACTTTAAGAGACTTTTTCTTTTTAAAGAAAAATGTACACAAGCTGTACACACATTTCGGTTTTGATCAAAAGAAATTATTTCTTTTGTGGCCGGACATGTATCAATATTGTATATCTCTTTCAATAGAACATTTAAGAAAATGAACTTAAAACATTGTTTTTAAGAAATCAATTTTGTCATAGAACATAATCAAAATAAGTTATTTCTAACAAGAGGGATGGGGGAGATCTTATTCCTTTGGAGGGGCCTCAGCTAATCCTACTCCCACTTTCGGATAAGTTAATTCGGATGGGGAGAAAGATCAAATTGTTCATCAAACCTTTTTTGTATTCTCAATGTAGGAGAGGGAGGAGGATAAGGGAAGGAGTGGGAGAAGAAAGATAGTGTTTGGCAGTGGGAGAGGGATGGGGGAGAGCTTATCCCCTTGGAGGGGCCTCAGCTAATTCTACCCCCACTTTAGGATAAGCTAATTCGGGTAGGGAGAAAAATCAAATTGTTCATCAAACATTTTTTGTATTCTCAATGTAATTATTTAATGAGGGCAACCAAATAATTTCTTATATCATCCACCCTTATTCGCTTACTCTTATCTATCCATATCAACAACTGCTTAAATCAAGTATAATGTCAAATTTAATGCGTATTTTTAAAAAATCTAAAGCAACTATTTCTTATAAATAGTGGTCAAATTGTTGAACAAAAACAAGTTTGACATGAGGTGATCTTGGCTTCAAATTTGGCATGAGTGACATTGGCTTCAAATCCACAAGGATTTGGCTTTGGAAAGGGTAGATGAGTGGGGTTACATATATTACTGTCACTTGTCACATTTTCATGTGCTACGTTAGATTCCAAGTATTCACTTGGAGTTGCTCTAAGCATGCCATTATATTCGATTGGGAGAATTTTGATTGCTAGTGACACCATATAAGATGTAACCATCAATACTTTTTTCAACTCTTCTGATGCAACACATACTTACATGTGTCAAGTTTTTGTGTAAGTGTGTGGATTATAGATTTTTATTCATCTTTTTTATGAATTGGATTCAATATAAAAAAAATGAAAACTTAATCGGTCCCAATTTGTTACTAGTTTTTTTTAGGAGTTTATATCACTTTTCAATTACTTATATTTTGAAGTAATTTACTCCGTATAATATTTCATGTGATTTTGAAAATTTTATTTGATAGAACTAATTGAGATATAATTATCAAACAAGATTCATATTAACCCGAGGGAGTAAGAATAAAGACAAAAGGGAGCTCGAATTGATCTTTGGCTGAATTGGATCCACGTCTTCTAAAAAAAAATTTAGTACTAGGCTCCACCTTATTAGGAAAAGGGAAGTCAATGAGGCTATTTGCGTCATTTGATTTGAACTTTCAAATCCCGACGGAGTTCAAAAAATGAATCTTGCAACGGTCATCTTCCAGCCAAAACGCTCTTCCTCCCTCTTCCTCCACATTTGAACTGTCTCTCTCTCTCTGTCTCTCTCTCTCTCTCTCTCTGTGACGCACAAGCACTCTCTTCTCTCCATTGTAGACACTTCTCTCTGTCTCTCTCTCAACAGTACAATTGACCCCAAATATGTCAGAGAATCGATTCTTGGGAACCATCTCAACCTCGTCCATCCGAAACCTCCTCCCCAAATCTCTCTCCACTAATCGCAAGATGAACTCATCTCGCTCGAAATTGAACCCTATGGACTGCGGCGAAAACATCCCCCCAATCGATCCAAACGTACAGTTCGAAAACGGCCCAGTCTCCCCTTCAATCGCCAAAATACCCCTATCAAAACCACAAATTTCACAACTAGAAACCACCAGATCTGTTGCTCATACAGAAGTTATATTACCTCCATCAGATCCACCTGTCAAGGTAAGGTTTTTGCTGGAAATTAGTACTACCTTTTTTGAAACCCTAGTTGCTTGAAATTATTTCGAATTTAATGTATTGTATTGGTTTTTGGTTGATTAGGTTGTAGTAAGGATTAGACCAGCTAACGGTCACGAAAGAGAAGGGGATCGGTTGGTTACGAAGGTCTCTGACAATTCTGTAACCGTTGGAGATAGAAAGTTTGCCTTTGATTCAGTTCTCGACTCGAAATCAAATCAGGTTTCAACTTGGCTCTGTGTTTATTTGCTTGCAATGTTATGTTTTGAACTTTAGTTGCAATTTTCCTAGTTGAGCAATGCTACAGACACACAGATATAAGTGTACATATTAAGTGTACATATACGGACACATCTACATGTGTAGGGTCCACACACATATGTGGTGACAAGTTTGGATTTGTGCACTTTCTTCTATGTCTGTAGCTTTTTTATTTCCTATAATATTTTCACCGATCAATTGAAGTCTATTATTAAGAAAAAAAACAAGAAGAAAGTGAAAAACAAAAACAAATAACAAAAGAATACAAGGTGTATGTTTCTTGATAGGTAATTTATTGGGATCCTTGTACATTTGCAATCCTGATTCCTTATCACGTGGGATTTCAAATCTCCTATTAGGAATTTCAAAATCCAACATAAAAAGCTGAAAACACAATGTTAAACTCCAGTAGTACCACAATTTAAATTTTAGCTACTATCTTTGGTTTATTTCGAATATGCTAAGGAGCCCGGTGAGCTTTTGTCAAGGACTTATGGTTGAAAAAGTATATTGAAATATGTGAAAATGTATACAAGTGTATAGAAAAGTATAAAATGTGTATTGGAGTTTGTGTTTTTTTGTCATTTTGTTGAGTTTATTGTTCACCCAGTGGGCTCACAATAACAAGACCCTATTGTCAAATCCCTTCATTTTAGTTGCACATATATCCAAACTGGGTTTAACTTTCTTTATTTGCTTAAAAGTACTTCAACATAGAAGAAAGTTATGATCTGATTGTTTCATTTCTACCAGGAGGATGTGTTTCAGCTAGTTGGAGTTCCATTAGTTAAAAATGCTTTAGCGGGTTACAATACATCCATCTTGGCATATGGACAGGTATTCCTAGTCAAGGCTATAGCCATTGATTCAAGTGATTGTATGCTTGCTGTGTGGTACTAACTTTGATGAGTTATATTTAGACTGGAAGTGGCAAAACTTACACGATGTGGGGTCCGCAAAGTGCGATGGTTGAGGCTCAGGCAACCAACAGTGACCAAGGCATTGTTCCACGCATCTTCCAGATGCTGTTCTCTGAGATTCAGCGAGTAGGTTCTCCATACTTGTTTGGTAAAACAAAATGGTATGAGGAATATTTGACTCTGATTATCTGCTTTTAAATTTCATGTAGGAACAAGATAACTCAGAAGGTAAACAGATCAATTACCAGTGCCGCTGTTCATTTCTCGAGGTTTGTGGTTTCTTTAAACTGCCTTTTCAATACTAGAACTTTGCTTTACTTGTAAGTCTATTATGCCTATCGTTTTTGTTGTCTCAGACATGCAATCAAGATTTATGTTGTGAGGTGCATCATGTCTTATTATCTCTTTTCCCGCAGATATACAATGACCAAATTGGGGACTTACTTGATCCCACCCAAAGAAATCTAGAGGTGGGTACTTCTTACGTTCTCTCCCGCTCTTGTATTGGATTACTTTGATGCGTGCTTAATGGTGGCCTGAAAGTTGTTGCAGATAAAGGATGATGCTAAACATGGATTTTATGTGGAGAATTTGACGGAGGAGTACGTTACTAGTTATGAGGATATAACCCAAGTTTTAATTAAGGTAAGCAGTAATAAAGCATTCAAATTACATTCTTCTTGTTTATTGTATATAGTGGCACAGGTTTCTGTTTGTTGTATTCTTCATGGATTTTCTTTCTTTGCTTGCAGGGGCTTTCAAGCAGGAAGTTAGGAGCAACAAGCATAAATGCAAAAAGTTCAAGATCCCATATTGTGTTTTCATGCGTCATTGATTCATGGTGCAAGGTAGAGCATGATTGGAGTTTATTAGTTCTGAGAATCAGTTTTGTAAATCATCTATCTTCAACATGTTGATTGTGGTTGCCTATGTATTTTTTCTCGGACCATTAATTTACTATGGCTCTAAAGTTTGTCTCTGTCAGTCTTTTATTTCATTTCCTTATTTTTGAAAAATGCTTGCTGCAGGGAACATCCGCAAAATGTTTTGGTAGTTCAAAGACAAGCAGAATCAGTCTTGTAGATCTTGCGGGGCTGGAGAGAAATAAACTTGACGATGATAGGCAGTGTGCAAGGGAGGAGAAAAATGTGAAAAAGTCTCTATCACATTTGGGGTAATGTGCAATGACATCTCTTAAGAAATTACTATACTTATCCCACTGGGTGGTTCTTCTTGATACTTAATGCTTGAAACTTGAAACTAGATGGATGGGTCATTCAGTCATCCTCTTCCATTCTTCACTTTCTTTTAAATCAAGAACCAAGTTGACGACATCATCCTGATAGTAGTTATGGTTCTATTTGATGGGTGCAGGCACTTGGTGAATATCCTAGCTGAAGGTACTCAGTCAGGAAAACCTCAGGAGGTTTCTTACAGAAGCTCGAGTTTAACACATTTGTTGAAGGAATCACTTGGCGGAAATGTCAAACTTGCAGTTATATGTGCCATCTCTCCAGATAGCAAGTAATTAAACCCTATCCAGTATGCTGCCTCGAGTTTTAACACATGAACTTCTCTAATACAGGGTTACATTTAGTGTTCATGCTAGTAGATAGTGTTGCTGGTGGTTTCAGAACCGCTCCTTGGGCCGTTTTAGGGGTTGCTTTCATTTGGAAGCTGTCCCGTCTGATATGACATGATGCGGAAATCGTCAATTATCAGCCTATCGAGATTAGCCTGAATCTGCTGCATTCTTTCTTTCTGTTTCATATCGGTCGGATTTTATATTGAAATCAATGTCATATTTGTTCATTTCTCGAATGTAGGAGTAGCTGTGAGACATTAAGCACACTCAGATTTGGGCAGCGAGTAAAATCCGTACATAATGAGCCAGTGATAAATGAGATATCAGAGGATGATGTCAATGACCTGAGTGACCAAATTCGTCAACTGAAGGTACTTAAACTTTTTGTGTCTGGATAAGGAATTTCAAATTTGATGACTAAACTGCTATAAGATGTTGACTAGTGCATCTCGGTGATTGCAGGAAGAACTTATAAGAGCCAAGTCAAATGTATCTAATTCAGTTGGAATCAACATCCGGAATTCTAAAGGTCGAAGTGTACGCGAAAGCGTGAATCAGTTGAGATTGAGCCTTAATCGCTCGTTGATTTTACCCTGCATAGATGATGACCTCAAGGAGGAAGTAAATGTCAATGAGGATGATGTGAGAGAACTACGTCTTCAGATAGACAATTTGCACAGCTCTGATGAAGACATTTTAAAAGACTCGTATGAAAACAGTAACAGCATTCAGTTTTCTTGTGTCGAAGAAGGTTCCGACACAGACCTGACAAGTGAACAATATGGAAGTTGTCCAGAGGAAATTGAGATTGATAGCATTGCATCTGTTGATAGCAATGCAAGGACCATTGATACTTCCTTCAAGAGTAATAGGAAAAGCATAGGACTCCAGGAACCAATGTTATCTGAGTCTCCGAAAATCAACAGCAATAGGAAAAGCGTAACTTTTGCATCGGTTCATCTGGAGAGTCAGAACATTGTTTCAGATAGTTCCAAGTTTGATTCAGATGCATTACGACAGTCACTCAGACCCAGCGATCACATACGATCCTCTTTGCGGTCAAGCAAGATATTTCCGGGACCCACAGAATCCCTGGCCGCTAGCCTTCATAGAGGCTTAGAGATTATTGACTATCACCAGCGGAATTCAGCATCTAGTACACCTGGTGTTGCATTCTCTTTCGAGCACTTAGCTTTGCAGTCATCTCAAACGGTTGACAAAGCCAATGCTTCCTTTTTATGCGTGTCATGTGGGAACAAAAATGGATCAACTGTGCAAGTACGTCTAGATTCAAGTTACTTAGGGCTCAAAAGCAGTGCTTTGCTCTTTTTTGTTCACCTGTTTTATTTCTCCATTGTTAGGATGTTGGAAAAGATTTGACAGAAGCCATCAGGAGAGAAAAGGAGCTGAAAAACATTTGCATGGAACAAGCAGCCAAAATTGAGCAGCTAAATCTTCTGGTACAATATACAAACCTCTACAATGAGAGTAACGATTTCAACAAGGATTTCGCCTCATGAATAATAATCTTTAACTTTTGCAGGTAGAGCAATACAAACATCACAATCAACAGGATATTATCCCCAACGATAGTACTACACTTGATTGTGAAGACTTGGAGAACACGATAGTGCGAATTGACGAAGTCAAACATGAAAATTCTCATGTACCTGAGGGTGAAAGGAAGGTTAGTGTTTTTGGACTTATTTTTTGCAAGCATCTTCAAAAAAATTCTGTCGTTCTGATTCTGTTGTTGTGCTTGTTTCTGGTGGTTTTTTCAGCTTTTGAAATGGGATGATAGTGAGAATTCTGAGAGAGAGATCATAAATGAAAAATGTGAAATAAAAGAAGTCACAGAAAGCAAGTACAAGAACACATCTTTTGATATTAGTGAGAAGGAAGCACTTCTCAATGAAATTCAAACCTTAAGGAGCCAGTTGCAGTCATTTACAGATGGGTCTCCTAAAATGTCTTCTGAGAGAGTGAGATCCTCTTCGTTGTTGTTGCAATCAATTCAACTGAGGAAGAGTGGTGCCTCTTCTTTGTTGTCACAGTCCATCAGGAAAAGTGGTACATTCGCTCAAGGTTGCAACAGTGAGGAGGAACTTGAGAAAGAAAGACAAAGGTGGATGGAAATGGAAAGTGAATGGATTTCTTTGACTGACGAGTTGAGAATCGATCTTGAGTCCAACCGCCGACGTGCAGAAAAGGTGGAGATGGAGCTGAGGTTAGAAAAGAAGTGCACAGAGGAATTGGATGATGTAGTTCATAGATCTGTCCTCGGGCATGCTAGAATGGTCGAGCACTATTCAGAACTACAGGAGAAGTACAATGATTTGGTTGGAAAGCACCGGCTGATTATGCAAGGGATAGCGGAGGTGAAAAGGGCAGCTGCGAAAGCAGGTGCTAAGGGTCATGGCTCTCGTTTTTCCAAGTCCTTGGCAGCGGAGCTTTCAGTCCTTAGAGTGGAAAGGGCACGGGAATTGGAATTTCTGAAAAAGGAAAACAAAAGCCTTAAAGTTCAACTTAGGGACACTGCCGAAGCTGTTCACGCTGCTGGAGAGCTCCTTGTTAGGCTGAGAGAAGCTGAAGCAGCAGCTTCAGTGGCAGAGGTAAATCTTTTTGTCCAAATTTGGGCTTGTGTGTGGGTTGTGGAATTGTGAATGGGGCTTTCAGGAGGGAATGGAAAAGGCAAGGGAAAGCTACATAGATACTGAAGTGAGGAAGTTGAATTTATTTCCTTGTCTTCCCTCCATGCATATCCCACCACAACTCTACGATCCAAATTTATATGTAAGCGTGTGTGGATCATAGTTCTTACTGGAAATCCCTCCATAAGTCTGATCTAAACACAACATTAATATGTATGATGTTTTTATCCTGAAGATGATTGACATGACAGAGACTGGCTTTGCTATTTCTGTTATCTAACAGGAGAATTTCACAAGGGTTCAGGAAGACAATGACAAGCTAAGAAAGCAAGTGGAAAAACTGAAAAGGAAGCACAAGATGGAAATGATCACCATGAAACAGTACCTTGCAGAGAGCCGATTGCCAGAATCTGCGTTGCGGCCTTTATATAGGGAGGATTCTGACAATACTGCCACCTCGCTCCACGATGATGACCAGGCATGGAGAGCTGAATTCGGAGCAATATATCAAGATCACTACTGAGGTGGTGGCAGATGTTCCGGATTTTAGTGGCTACCATTGTTTGAATAGTTGCGGCTTGCGTTAGACCCTACTTGGGTCGACCCAACCACACTCTTTGTCTTCTCTATTTACTCCTGTTTTTTTCTTCTTCATATGCTTTATTTGATGTGGATCATTTGATATAAAGCTCTTCTTTTTTTCCTTTTGTGGTTTGTTGGAGAAGTGCTTTCTTTCTTCATCCATTTGTTGTGATAATAAAGACGTATTGCAGTGGTTATCTCTAATGAGTATTTCTTGAATCTTGGTTTTCATTCCTACCTCACAGCTCTTGAACTTCATGTGCAGTGTTGTGATTGTACTGCCCATTCAAGGTCCTCAGACTTCTTTTCATAACAAGGTTTCATGTTTCGAATCTCGAGACAGTTAGACTAATGAATATTTCCATGCCTCGCTCGTCGTAGCGGAACGAGGAATTTTTCATTCTTCATTCCCATTGGCGTAACCAGAAATTCTGCCAAGTGACAATTTTGTTATTACTATCTTGGACATAAACACCGCGTTTTCAGTTTAGAATTTGAAGTGCAAGTATACATTGAGAAAGAATGGAAGAAATGTTTTTGTCAAAGCTAAACCCTAAACCCTAATGATACAATAGGGTCTTAGTAACAATGAGTTATCTTTTTGGACGGAATATAAACTAATGATACAATAGGGTCTTAATAACACTAGTAAAGTAGTAATGAAAGAGTCCTGCAAATTTCAAATCAAAGGGATAGTTCTCATAAATGTTTCAGAACTCTTCCACAACTAAATCACGAGGTTGCTATTCTAATCTAAGCACTATAATACGTGGCACGGGTCTCTTTTCGCAGATTAAAAATCTTACTACCTATAATCGATTAATCCACACAATCTCAAAACCGGATCGATTGATTGAGTTTTTGACGTTTTCGAACCGGTTAAAACGGATGTTAAATTTCAAAAAAAATAAAATAAAAATTTGTAGTAGCAAAAAGAGAGATTACAAGACAACAGCACTTGGACAAAAGAAAGCAAACTCTTTAGATTATTGAATGCTAATTTTTTTTACTAAAGTTGAACACAGATTATTTATATGCATTAATTAAATACTCTATTAATTGGTGGTGACTCAGCTAATAATCCGTCCGACCTAACACGTGTTGAATGACGAGGGCGGAAGAAAAACGACGACGGGTTTGGTGTGCGGATAACAACAGTGACACGGGTTAGAAAGCATGAACAGGTGAAGAGAGAGGGAGAGAGTATACGGTTTAGGGCTACTATTAACGGAGGAGGCAATGTCGACGATGACGGATTCTCCAGGCTCCGACCCTGAAAACGAACTCGAACAAAGTTCAAACCCTAACCCTAACCCTAATCCACCGAGTCCCCCTGTCGTTTGCCTCCTCACTTGTGCCCGCGACTCCGCCGGTAGCGCTTTCATGGGCTCCATTTTCGGCTACGGTCATCTCTCTCTCCCTCTCCCTCTCCCTCTCTCTATATATATATACACGTATATATGTAGCATATATCTGTATGACCTTGATGTATGTGTTTCGTGTTTGGCTGTTTGCAATTCATTGACTATGCTTCTCGGGATTAGGCGAGGTGCGGGTAAGCTGGCCCGATACCTGAGTTATGAAAAAAAAACCCCCCTTTGCTTTCGTGTTGATGTGCAGGTTAGAAGCTTGTTCTGATTGTTTTGATCTAGGTTTTGTCTCGTCTCTCGAAGATTTGTCTTTAATTTCAGTTTTGTTATTTGGGCATATTTATAATGTAAGTGGTGAATTCGACCACAATGTGTTGGAACTCGGACAAAAATGAGTTTTTCGCGTCATTTAGTGCCCCTTTATTTGACCAAATATGACATCGGTTCGGACCTTAGTCACATAATCCTTTAGTGGGGTCCTCGCTCTCATGAATTTGATTAGTTTGAAATGTTTTTCGAAAGACGCTTTCATGCTTGCGCACGCTTTATGTGACTTAAGTTTGGACTATATATCAAGGTGAGCGCATATCCGTTGTTTGGTTTAAATAATTACGATCCCAATCAAACATAGGGCATGTGTTGCTATTAATCTGGTGGGATTGTGTATTTGGTAGGATTATACATTCCTTCATCATTAATCCTGTCAAAAAAATGGGCCCTTAGTGAACACTTCTCCACTTCTGCAGGCTGTGGGCTTCTAAATCCATGACGGCATGCCCTTCGCCTATTGTGGATCTTAATTAACATCTCATACATAATGAATTGCAATGCAACGAACTTATGTTGAGCATTAGAGATCCAGTAAGGATAAATTCTTGAGTTTTTGTCATTGTGCACACTGTTGATGTTAATTTATAACAAGAGCCCTTGGTTTTGTAAGTTGAAATCTATCTATCGTTAGTGATGCACTAGGAAACTGTTGTGTTTGACTGTTAAACTACAACATGAACAATAGTTTATGGAAGGACAATGGGGTAAGTAATTGCGGCCATGGAGTGTAAACTTCTGCGTTATACGGACAATCGAAGCTGCCATTTGTTGCAGAGCAAAAGTTAAACTAATACAGCTTGATGGTTTATGGTTAATTTTGTTTGATGAATTATCAATTAATCTTATTCAGCTCATAAGTTATTGAGGAATCTGAATGTATTGGATATAGGCTAACAAAAGGATGAATAAACATGCTTTGCGCTCTTCAATGAATTAATAACAGTTTGTTTATGTAACAGATAATGTGAGGAATATACCCTTCGCTTGTAATGCTACTTTGGGGTAGGGAAGTTCACTAATTGAATTTGCACTTCTGACCAGTAGAATGTAGCAGTTATCATAACCTCATCGTTCACTAAATATTGTGATTTTGCTTGCAACTTACAACATTAGAGATGTACTCTTTACATGGAGGTTCCAATTAGCCACATTGAAACTATTAAGCGTGTAGTTGAAGGTCTGGGACATGGTTTTGGTATCTGTGTATAATCATATAATGGACCCACTGATTGGGAATCATGCTTAAGGCTTCCTTGGCCCTAAACCCTAAACCCTGGGTGGATTTTGAAGATGCGCTGATGTGTTTCTTCTCTTGGCATGTGTCTCAGGTTCAGGATTGCTTAGCAAGAAAGGGTTTAAAGGGTCCTTTGCCGAGGCAGGATCTTCTGCCAAGGTATGACATATCCTATGAACTACAAGTAATGTGATTCAGCAAACAAAACTCATGGAGGGAATCTCATACTCTCTTAATACGCAAGGACAATGTAGACAAGTTTGTACAGGCCTGTTGCTTTTGAATTTGAGCTCCCTTCTTTTTTTTACCAGAAATTTGCAGTTTTCTCCGGGGTTTACAGCTTGGTTATCTGCCTTTTGAAGCATGTGCGCGGCAAGGATGATGGTATGACTGTATGACACCTTGACCATTGTACTGACACCGGACACCCATCTTCCTTTTTTAATGTATTGTTGATGTTTTCTCCCTACAGTCATTAATTCAGGCGTCGCTGGATGTTGCACTGGTCTTGCTTTGAGTTTCCCAGGTACCCAATACCTTAACTAACAAAACTTCTTTTTTACTTTCAGTTAATTTGGTTGGGTTTTCAGTAACCAAGTTTCCTAGCTCTTTTTTCCCCTTTGCAATTCTTTTGCTCAGGAATTAACTATTCCTGCAGCCATTAATGTTTCTCTAATAATTACGACTCGCTGGCCAATTTTATTACCATGCATATGACTCACTCAAAACAGAAAAACAAATAATGAGGTTAGGTATACTGAAGCTGTTGAACTTGTTCCACTGAAGTGAGAACGAAAAGAAGAACATAAAAGAAATAAGGATAATGAAATTGCACTTTGCATATATAGATGCCTCTGTGCGTGCGTCTATGCAACTTCTTCTTAGTCCATGCATGGAAGTCTGTTATTAAGCATATCATTTGTGCTATTGATTTTGTAGGTACACCGCAGGCCCTCTTACAGAACTGCATCACCTTTGGGGCGTTTTCAGTTGTCATTGAAGGGTTTAACAAAACGCGGCCAGCACTGTCACTTCCATTGTCTGAAAGAAGCAAGAGCAGGCACTTCAGTACACTACCCCCATTAGCAATCCCTCTCCCACATGAGCTTAAAGAGTCTTTTTCTTTTTTCTGTCAATCAATTAGAAAACGCGACTAGGGAAGTTATACTTCTGCTCACTAAGGCCGGAATTCATTTTGTTATGCTTCCGGTTGTCTAGAGAACTGGTGATATGGCCATAATTTGTATGTCTAAATTTTGTAGGATGTGTTGCAATCTACACTTTCAACTGGCTTCCTTTTTTGACATCTCACTTTAAGCATCTTGATACAATGGGTTTGTATTTTGCGTTGTATTTTACCAAATACTTGCGGTTGTATAATCTCCATTTTCATAAGAGTCAATCACCGAAGTTGTTTCATGGAATTCTACATAAAATTCATGGGAAACCGGTTCGAACCAAATCGATCCGTATGGCGTGGTCTGCATCCGTGGATCAATAGTCCAGACATGGATTCAAAAGTTTGAAAACCGTGATCAGAATTTTCATACAGAAGGTTACCTACTATAAGAAAGGATATTTTTGACAAAAAGATCTGTACAACTGTGATAATTGGACAAAAATTCAAATTTTTCTTCCTTTTTATCTTATTGCGTTTGTGACATTGACATTTTGGAACCATGGATTAACTGTGAACCGAATCAAGACTTACGGGTTGTTTCGGGTCAATCCGATAGGACTTTTGGTTCGAACATGAATTTCAATTTTTTTGAAACCGTGAATAATGAAACGATTCAGTCCTTGGATTTCTACGAAACCAAACCGATGTGGACCACGTGCACCCCTAATCGCAAAGCTAAACGGGTTAGAATTGTCACATGGTCTAAAGCTATGTTTGGATACTGTAATCTTGGACAGAAATAGAAATTTCCTTACCAAGAATCACATGGTATTTCCTCACACATGAATAATGAAGGATATTACATCACATTTTCATTTCTTCTTGAGATTTCTTCCACTCAAATAGAGCTTCAGAATTTTCTATGTTCCAGAGCTTGTAAGTGTCCAATTGTTATGAAATGGACCTATGAATATTACTACTTCTTTTGTCGTCTATCCCAAATTGTTTGCTCTCTTTTAGAGGTTGATGATTCATTTGTGAAGTAAAAAATGGAGCAGTTTCAAAATTGTTTTGACTTTTTTTCACCAATTTAAAGATCTAAATTAGTTGTTCAATTGGCGTAAAAAAAAATTCTAAAAAATTACACACAAAAGTACGTTTTTTTCTTAACCACAAAGTGGTACGACATTCAAAAAAAACAAGGTAATATGGTCTTTTATCCAGGGAGAGGGTTCGTCCACACCCCTCCACTTTTGTGATGCCCGGGTGAAAACGACTTTTTAAATATCTTTTTATTATAATCTATAATTAAACTCCAATACAAAGATTTTAGAATAATATTTTTAATCAGTAGACTTTTTATTCAATTTTTACAAGAAATTCCCATCCTATACCGTGTTGTGCACATCCGAACCGTCCGTCTCGAAAATCAATGGTCCTGATTGCCCAGTGTTGTGCGTAATTTCAACCGTCCATCCGTTTTGGCGATCCAGACCATTGATTGCCGAGACGGAGGTCCAGATGTGCACAACACCATTCCAATATATATGATCCTTATGTTAAATCCTATCCTACTTATGGTAGCCAAACTAGAAAACCGGTTTTTTTTTTCTTCCATTTCCTTGTTATTTTCCTAACCGACCCAACAGCAAAACTCTTGTTCCAGTTTTTTTCTCAACAAATCCAAAATCTAAACATGGCTAAAAAACTTATAGAAAGATTTGCTCTACATAAGCAAAATAGAAGACAATATGATTTCATCCTCTCACATATTAAGCAAGAGAATCTGAGAATATTAAGGAAGCCTAAGATAATCCCAAGGCCATAATCCTATAATTTATGTAATTTTATTTTCCTGGATTTTTTACAGATTTTTTTTTACTTTAAAGTTTCCTAATGAGTCATTACCCCAATTAGTTCATCATTTATTCAATAAATACCCGATCCCCTCAGCAGATTTTTTCCCTCCCAACACAAACTAACTATCCATAACCCTTTCAACTAACAATAATCCTTCCTACTGCATTCGTCTCCATCAAAGAGTTTTCATCAATGGCTGGCCCTCTCCATGCAGAAGAAAACTACGCTTTCATGGTTATTTTTCTTTGCTTTTTTCCCCCTTCCATTACTGTTGTGAATGGTGCTTGTAATATTAATCTTGTTTTTCCCCTGTAAATTAATCTGCAGACTTGTATTCTGAGAGTGGACGTCAAGACGGCGGGATGGCAAAAAGTTGTCTCTCTAGCGTTGAGTAATATTCGCGGTAAGTGCCACTTATTCGATTTATTGTGTGCATGCTAATTTTTGCATATTTTTCGTTATATCGACAAGTTTTTTTTTTGGGTGGTAGGGGTACGTAATTTCAAAATGGTCGAAGATGGAAAAATAGAGGTATCGGGTACTGTAGATCCGAACCAGCTCCTGAAAATGCTAGCATCAAAAGCAGGGAAGAAGTTAAACATATGCCTGTGGCAGTTTGGAGAGTGCCATAGCAATTTATATTTGCCTGAGCCCAAACCAGAAAAGCCTCAACAGAAAGAAGGTACAAATTTCAATGGCTACTATGGATATGATGGTGGTTATTATGGTTGCAACCCGTACTATGTTAATAATGATTGGCATTTGTATGGCAACGGGGGATACGGGGACTATCCTTGGCCGAAATATCCTGTTCACGCCTTGGAGGCGCCACCGGATGCAGCTGATGGAAAAGGAACTGTTCCCGGTGGTGATGAAGTTCCGGTGGATCAAAAGTCGCAGGCAGCAGAAAATCCAACCATAAGTGGTGGAGTGGCTCATAAACAATGCTGCAGTGTGATGTGAGATGGATGCAGAAGCATGCCTCTTGCGTTGCAGAATGAATGATCAGCAACCTTTGTTCAAGTTTCCTGATATTAGTCAGAGATTTCCCTTCCCTGTCAAGTTTTTTTACGACAGATCGAGGGTTTGAAATCCGAACTCATGTTGAATATAAAGCGTAGGAGCGGTTTGTGATTATAACCTATGAAATCAACCCAGAATTGGGTTTTGTCTAATGGACTAATTTCGGGTTTATGAATATAGTTTCTATCTTATTATTTACCATACAATCCTATCGCCTTTCCTGCATGTTTTTGTACTTGTACAAGATTGATAGATATGCAAGCATGTATATGCAGTTCTTCCTCGTTGTTGGGCCTGTTTATTTCTATTGGAATTTCAAGATTCCCATTGAAACAGTTAACGGTTCCAGTAAAGAAAAATGAAACTGTCTAGACCACTATTTGGTGATACCCTACCCTTTTACTTAATGATTTCATAAATTTCAGTTCGAAATAAACTTGCTGAACATTCCAAGCTAATAAAAGGGGGAGTTCGTCAAATTCAAACCGAACAAGTTACATTAACATGTCATATTGATCGCTGCGCAGTTGGAGGAAGAACAACCATCCCCAACATTCCGCTCTAAAGAGTCAAAAGTATATATCAAGAAACTGTTGTCACCAACATGACAACATATCAAGAAACTGTTCTATGCGAACTTTGTGATCTATCACCATGCGTCGATTTTTCAGAAGAAAGATCATAGAATTCTTCCAAGTAGGCCAAAGCCTGGGAGTTATCGTCACATACTTTCCATAGCAATGAAACCTCTCCCTTGGCAACGGTCCCCCATTCCTCGCAAACATCAAGAAACTCCAGTAGCTTCGAATAGAAAGAGTCATAGTTCATTAATAGGAAGGGAACTGGAAACGCTGATCCAATTCTTTCCAGTTGAATTAGGGCTAGAATCTCAAACACCTCATCCAGAGTGCCAATGCCACCGGGAAGAGCTATTACAGCAGTCTTGTCTGAGCTATCAAGTCTAACTGCAGCATCCACTAACCCGTGCTTCCTTGCAGTAAAAAACCTGCATTTCATTTGAGTTTTAATTGACTCAACAGGGAAGCTAAAGTGTGTGTTTGGATCAATTATTCATGGAATCGTAGTTGATCTGTAGTCAGTACAAAAGTCTTCCCTTCCCCGGATTCCTTTAATTTCTGAAAAATTCCCCAAAAAAAGAGATTCCATCATCCATATCCCTATTAATGCTACTTTATGATTGCTGATGCACAAGATCTTCACATTGTTGCTTCGGAAATGGCATTCCATCTTCTTATCTCTCTATCTCTCACTAGTATTCACATTACACAGAGAGAGAACCAAAATATCACAATATAAACCAAAACAATGAAGGGAAAAGAAGCCTGGAAGAAAATACAAGAAGACAATGAGATGCAAAAGCTAACTTTATTTAGTCATTTGATTCCCATACTCTTATATTTCACTTGGTAAATCCATCCACAAGTTCATGATCCAAACAAAATATAGAAGTGCCGCAGTGAGGTTCCAGAGTTGAGTTTACCTGCACGTAAGATAGGTTTCTGAAGGAAGGTATGGATGGAAATTCGTAGCTGTCCATTCGTTAGCTTCTTTACCTATCTTAAATCCACCAACTGGCTTTCCTGCCTGCAAAGCACCTTTAGTAGCAGCATCCATGAGACCTGGACCAGCCCCTGACCAGGAAGTACAATTCAAAAGATTTGCTATCTGCAAACAATAAGAAGTAGGCTCATATGATCTTTTAGCAGAACAAATTTGAATTCCACGGCGTATTTTGTGCCATACACTTTCAGTTCCACACCTATGTGCATTTACAGCAAAAAACATATATACAGATGTGGGACTTGAAATTAATTCAGGAGTTGTCATGTAGTGATGACTTGCCTCTTTTCCCAATTCTAGGGTTTGCAAGTAATGTGGATGACTTGGTCCCATCCTTGAAGAACCCAAATACACGACTCCCCTTCCCAGCCTGTGAATGAGCTCATAGCACCGTTCTATCTCTTTTTTGACCTTAAGTTCAAGTAGATCATTTTAGTGAAGAATTTTTTTGCAGACTTCTTTGAATAGTAGAGCACATTGCATAAAAACAAAGGCAACAGTTGGCTAATAAAGTGGATAAAGTAGCACCAGGATGGCACATGCATCGGCAAAATCAAGCAATCATTTCTTAGGACTCTATTGATGCTAATACGGGACTGCTTTTATGCTAAAAGAACAGTGTAGAAAGAAAACGATTGAACGGCTATGCTTGAGATCAGAATTCCTCGTCAGGCATCAGCAATCAGGATGTGGAATATGAACTCTTCTAAACTTGTGAAATACTCTTGTTCGTGTGTGCGATCTTTTTCTTACGTGTCCAGTTGGACAAGACCAAGTGCCGTTTGACTAGAAGCCTTCACTGCAGAACTATGTACAAAATTATCACTCTACACCTGTCTGGTGAAGCTTAAAAGATTCTGTGCGCATTTCATTCAGCTTCCTCTGACGATTGCTACCTGTGTGGTAAAAATACTTCCCATGATCTGATTGTTTTGAAGCAACTAAGCAAGGGATGGGATGCTTCTGGCTCCGGCTTTAAGCTTTAAGTAAGCTGGATTTAACTAATCCTGCTACCCGACTCTGACTCATATCATACCCTCAACCTATGTTTCAATGGTACAAATAGAGAGACGAAATCGGAAATTCATTCCATAGAATCCAAGACAGAACAGTATTCAAGATTACATTTTTTTAATTAGAATCTCATCCCTACACCTCCATGGAAATTCCACATTCTGAATGCATCCAAAAGTAGAAAAAGTACTGCTCAAATTTGATTCCATAACATCCCGTACATGAAATGATAGTTCCAGCTTTGTTTGTCTAATGCACTTGGAGATCCCCTACATCTAACATGTTAGACATATAGCTGTAAACCCATCAACTTAAAACAACCATTAAAAGATACTAAAATCTTGGAAAGAATCAAAGGATGGGTATTACCGCATTTGGGCTTGTTCTCTCCTCAAACCGGAAAACTTCAGGTTTACAAGCTGAAATCCTTCTTGGACGAGGCTTAAACTTTGAGAGCTTGAAATTCCCCTTATGTCCCTCTTTATGATCAAAAGATGGAAAATTTACAGACTTTTCACAGCAATTTCTGAAGAAAATTCGAGGATCAAATGTAGCAGCAACTGGAAACCCCATTACCAGATCCTCTAGCTAGCTGAACCAGAGGGGACTGATCTTTTCCAAGAATTTGGTCTCTGATCTAAGATGGGTATTTGTTCTGAGCTGTAATTATGAGCTCAGAGTCATACCCAAGTGTTAATCAGATTCCATGGAATAGGGTTCCAAATTTCCAATTGCTTATCTCAGTGCTTCCATTGCTGGAAATGAAATTCCCAAATGAGCAGAAGGGCATGGAAAGAAATTTAACGAAACTTCCGGGGTAAACGTTTAACATGATGTTTATGGGCCTTATTGGTCCAGGCCCAGTTTTCGTAGGTTCGAGGAAGTTTGGGCTTTTAGCCCAAGTCTTGTGTGGGACTCAAGAACTCCAAATCCTATGAAAACGGAATATTCGTTTTGAAAATCCATTTATTTAATAGTACCATGATTCTTGTTTAGAGGATTAAACTATGGTAATAGAACACAAGATGGAAAGAAATAAACTCGTATTGATTAACGAAATCAAAATTACGTGTGACCTTTATTGCATGAATAATTTCCTAATCTAACACCATATAAATCAGATTTGGCGACTTATAGTTTAATAGTACCCGACCTCTACACAAGTCTAACTTAATTCTTCCGATGGTGAAATATTTGCAGATATTTGCACCAATTTGCATTTTTTTTTTCTCAACGAAAATTAAATGCATGAGAGTACACGATGTACCACTTAGCTACCACTCTATTGGGCACTGATTTGCATCATCCAATACCTTTAATACCGCACACGAGTGTTATTTCAAGAATAACAACTTTATTGAAAGCAAAGGAAACCTGTCAATTCTAATGTGGAATAGCTTCCAAAATAATCTAAAAAGAAGCCTTCACACTTTATTCGCAATGTCGACAAATTTAGGAGGGGGGCCGGGGGTTTGGCTCTGGTTGGCCCAAACCAAGTTCCACACCACTTTCCAGCCATAGATGGATAAAGGCTAGTAAACGAGTTGAATAATAAATTGTTGAAGCTTAGTTCAAAATTAGTCTTGACGAGAATTACAAACAAGTATGTTTAAGTTTGATTAGGAGAGCCAATATCGAATAGTTTGAATTTTTAAAAAATCATAAGTCAAATGAGCTAAATAGTTATAGTTTATTCGAGCTTGATTCGAAAGTTTAATGAGTTTCAAAAAAATGTTCAAGCATAGTTTGTGTATATGATTAACTTATTGATGTAGGACAAGATATTGAGGATTTTCATTTATGGAGACGTTAATTTTAGTAACAACTTTTAGTTAGGAATTGTATTATTAGATCTTTATTAGTGCTACCTGTTTTGGACATCTTAATTTATTTTTGGTAAGATTTGATTTCCACTTCCTTTTATATTTGGACGGTTAGAATTACGCACATAACTAACACAATGGTTATACAAGTAACATTTTTGTTTCAAGTAATGTTTTGGTTGGCCTCACCTTTTAAGTAATTTCCTTGTTATTACGACTCTTGCTAGAATAAAATAGGGGTGCAAACCTACGGGCATATTCAATCTTTATTTAATTATAAAAAACTTTCAGAGTTTTTCTCTCTTCTTTTTCTTGTGGATTTCAAGGCTTGCTCGTGGATATGAGCATTTTATCTCGTCTGCTAGAATGCTATGTAGCCCGTGTAAGTTTCGCCGGGTCACTGATCTCGAGCGAATTTTTGAATTTTTAATATCCGATGAAAAAAACGAGTTTTAGAAGAGCAAATACCGGCATACGAGCTTGAACCTAAGCTCAAACCTCGAGCAGAGTACTTAAAAACTTGATTTGTCATAGATTTGTGACCAGATTTTGTCCGACTCCGTCAAATCTGCTGACGGAGATAACAGCTCCATTTCATCTCATATTTTGTTCAACTCAGTAGCTTATATATTGTCCCTATCGGTTCAATCTTCAGTGTCAGGAACTCTTGGCTGCAACCTTGTTCCTAGAGTTTTCTTTTATCTGGGCCAAATCATACAGCATGAGGCATGAGCAAGCATGGATTTTTCCACTTCCAACCGTGTCCTCTTCTTCTCCATCTTGCCACAATAATCGATGAGATTTCTGCTTGCTAGGGCATTTTGCTCCATTACGACGCACCCAAGCCACTCATTCACCGTGAGTCTTGATGGATTCCTACGTGTTTGACAAGATGAGTTATCACCCAGCAGCTTATACGTACGGATGGAATTGATGTGCAAATAATGATGGGCAAGTCAACTGCCCATAAAAAACACCGCTCAATGAAAAAGAAAACCGGCTATTGAACAACTAAGCCTATGGTACAACACTACATTCCTGTAACCGAAAAGAATTGGAACTCCTGGGCTCTCTCCCTGACAAAATACAATCGAGAAAAGATTGAAATTGACAATTGGAATGCGAAGAAACACACTCTCAACCATCTCAAAAACTATCAACCTCTCCCGTTGTGATCTTCTTTCCTCGACACATCAGTAGAACAGCTCATTCGGTAGGCCCGCCAATTATTTGTAACCAATTTCTCTATACCATAACAGATCAATATCAGCAGCACCTCCAAAATCGTTCACAAGTCAAAGTCCTTTTAAGAGAACCTATGTTTCCCATCTTCATTTCTCTCGTGTAAAATGGAAGCAGCACAAAAAAACCAAAAACCTGTGTTGAAGCGAGAAAACTTACCATGAATCCACAGGCTCAGTGGCAGATTCTAAGTGTGCAGAGGCCGTCCTGTCATATCCGTTACACTTACTTTCAAGCAACTACGAGTAGAACTCCTTCAGTCTTGCAATATACAATATCAGCAATCAAGACCTTTTAAAATGCTGCTGAGCTTTTTGATAACCTCTGCAGGTTTGGCATACGATCCAGCCAAATAAATAGAATGATACTCCAACCCTTTCCACTTGGCAATTAAAGCAAAATGTGGACGCCTATATTCACTACTAATGATCTCTAGAATTACTGTTTTTGGAGTTGCAGAAACTATGTGAGTGAGACCTGCCCCATGAGCACCAATGATCACTGAAGCATCTTGAATTGCTCGTACTTGCTCTTTCATCGGCATATGTGCAAACAATCCGTTGATTAGGTTTATTTTGCATTCTGAATGATCTGACACCCAGCTCTTCAAAGCATCAAACACTTCTTGTTCGTTGCTAAGCCTTGATTGGACTTTTCCACCGTGTCGTGGATGAGCTAAATAATCCTCGCGTCGAACGAAGAGTACATTGTGACCTGAAACTGGCTTTGAGGTACGATGTTTGTCTACTGGAAATCCAAAAGCTGCCCTAATCATCTCTCCAAACTCGTGTAATCGTGCAGTTTTCCGATCATCAGGTTTTTGCCACAAATCATGTGCTGAAGCTCCGTGACAGTCTATGTCTTCAGTTAGCCCCTTAAATAGAGCTGTTTCATATCCCAAAGGTGCGAGAATAGCATGGCGAAAACAGACCGGACCAGTAAAGTTTTTGGCATATCTTAGGCTTGAAAACAATGCCCTCCATGTTTCTTCCAAAGGTGCCTGCTAAAATTTTGGCAAAGAAAGAGAGATGAGGATGCAGATCATTGAAGCAGACAGTGACAATATTTAAGTCCTAATAGTATCAAGCAGCATTTGGCACATTATTTAACTTCATTCAATCATGTAAACAAAAATAGTTATCTCATCACGGGCTACATTGATGTGAAAAATGTGTCAATGTCTGAAATCGATAAGAATTCCGACAGGAATAAGGAACCAAAGAAAAGGAATAATATAATACAGAAATAGACTGCAAGCACTCAAGGGAGAGCATTGCGACCAAACAAGAAAAATCTTGAGTCACAGTTGAGGAAGGCAACGGGAAGCCCTCCACGTGTGTATGCTATTTCTATGGTTTTCATCTCATTTCTCGAACATCTGACCGTAAAGACTGCAGTGCCTTTTAAGGTCTTGGAATCCAGGTCATGTTTTTTGTTTTTTGTTTCCTTTTTATGCCTCATCCACTGAGATTGGTTTTTTGATTGACTTATTAAACCAAACATACGGCCTTAAATGGAGAAAAACAGAAAAATTTATCCATGTAGCCAACCTTAAAGGTTTGTTCAGTTGAGTGCCACAGATATAAGTCACGTTTGAATAGCCGGATTTTCAGGATACTCGGACCACACTGATGGCTCATCAGTTTCATATATCTGAGTTATTATATTATTCAATTCCCTAACTCCATGATTATTGCCATTACTTGCTGAAGAAAGCAGTACTAGATGACCAATAATCTGCAGTTTGAAATCATATCAAAGAACTAATACAGGTGATATCAATTTGGGCACACGTACCACACAATGACCATCAACAAAAACCAAATTAGGTCGATAAGGCAAGCCAGTAACCCTAGAGGCCACGTATGCACTGTACCAGTCTGTAACTGTGTGGAAAACATTTGCATACTCAAAGCGTGTGACAAGAAGTGTCGGCTCCTCAACCCACTGCAGCAACATACTTCTATGTCAGAGATACGATGAGATAACAAAAGAGATGCTACTGATAAAAATAGGATGCATATCACGAGAATGACAAATCAATGTTTCTATGACAGTATAAACAAGCAAAACTTTCATAAATATTAAGTGGCAGCATGTGTTCTATGAAAAGGAAAGACCATAATAATTCAATGATTCGAAATATCCTTTTTCAACCATGCTTACCAACTTTTAATGGTGGCATAGGTGGAGTATTTTCCCTAATTACAGCTCCCAAGAAAGGATCATATAAACACTATACAACGTATTTGACCCTACAAATTTTCCCATCCTCCATTACATTTCTCTCATTATAGAGTTAGATTTTCCAGATATCGTGATGAGACTCCACTAATTCCTACTTCTATCAATTGCTATAACGAAAAATCTGAAAGGTTTCGTGCATGTGCATCATGCTCCAAATCAAAGTAGTTGATGCCTCCTTTTCGCAGTCACAGTGCACAGTGTAACACCCGATAAGCACCAAACCACATGGCACACATTCCCAAACTGCATTCAATACCTCTCCTTTGGCATCTACCGTGCCATAGGCCTTGCTAAGCTTGGGGTCACACTCCACTTGTTCATTAGCACTGTCAAAAGTCTTCTCATGCTCATCCATAAAGCAAGGACGAGATTTGAAATGCATTAACATCAAAAGCAATTGCATTTCAACCATTACTAACCGAGAACAACACTAAAAGCTCCAAATTTCAGGTACTAAACAATGTCAAGGTGGCAGATACAAACTAGACAACTGAACTGATGTAAATCCAACGCGAAACCTAATTCATTAGCAATTGAAGGCAATGACACTCTGGAGGTGAACTTGAAAGAGCTTTGGAATCTCATTTTTGCGCTCCTTCAAAGAACTTACCGTACAGAATAACAAGATTCATCTTTCAGCATTAATGTCATTTATTCCAACTGATTAGTTTAGCAGCTTAGCCCCATCACCATACAATGTGATGCAAATCAAATGTCTTTAATAAGCAGCTCATCAATATGCATGAAATCTAGTGCACTTCAGGTGGCAGATTACAGGACACAATTCAATTAATGCCAAGTGCCAACTCATCATGACATCAACAATACCTGAAGTTCAAAAATTCACCTAAGCAAAGCAAAGACAAATCCTAACTAGCACTTTCCACTCATTATTGTAGAAGAAAACAACGAAGCATGCTTTAAAACTAGAAACTTTACTTAATCAAACACATTAAGTGACAACTAATTCAGTGGCTTCATAATTAGATTGCCCAAATCACACTACTAACTTCCCAAATTAGGATACAAGCCTTCCTACTATAGCGAATTCAAATATCTTCATTTAACTCAATAAAACCTATCTTAAAACCAATCAAATTTGCACTATTTAGGACCTTCAAATTTTCACCATTTAACGCAATTGGGAAACCTAGGTCGTACGAAACCTGAACGAAAGAGCCAAGTCGCCACCTGCGCGTACAAGTTCCTAACTCCTAGTATTGATAAAAAGACTAAGCTAACCTCAGAGCATTGGAAGTCTTTAGAGCCAACTAACTGAATCGAATCAACCAAAGAACGCATCGTGTGCTTCGAAATCCCGCCGTGTTGTAAATACCGATTAAGAAACTCCGAATCCACGAGCTTCCGATCACCACCGCCACCACTAAATCCATTACTATCACTATCATCATCCACAACCTCGATTTCGAAAGCCCCGAAATCAAACTCCGGCAACTCCTCATCCTCTCCCCTCCCCATCACCTCCTCCAACCTCTCTCCTCCCCTCGACATCCTAATCCTCTCCGGATGCATCCGGATCCTCCCTCCCTCACACACCGAGCTCCGCAGCGTCTCGCTGTAATAGCACCTGTCACAAAAATCACAACAATAAGCACCCCCAAAAAAAAATATCACAACGGATTTTTTCTTTTTTCTTGTTATAATTTAGATATCCGGCCAGCTTGCAGGCATCTCAACTAACTATACCCCATAATTAAAGCCGGAGCTTTGCTCTATATGAACCGGCCCCCAAAGGAAATTAAAGCCGGAGCTTTGCTCTATATGAACCGGCCCCCAAAGCAAATTAATCAGGTTGAGGCACGAAAAATCTCGCTCATTTTGAAGAGATTTATGAGTAATAGCATTAAAATGAGAGAAGAGGACCTGAACCAGCCGGCGGGGTTGAGGGAGGGGGGTTTGAGGAGGTGGAGGGGTTGAGAGAAGCCGTTGCCGAAGTAGGCCTCGCAGGATCTGAAGGGAGGGTTAGGGTTAAGGGACCAGGGGAGGTAGGAGGGGAGTATGGGCCAGGGCTTGGTGAGGGGGTTTTGTTGGTGGTGGTGGCGGTGGGTTTGGGTTTGGGTTTGTGTTTGGGTCTGGGTCTGGGTTTGGGTTTGGGTTTGGGTTTGGGTTTGGGAGGTGTGGCGGTGGTTGGTTGGTGGAGGAGGTGTGTGGGCGTCGGGGTGGTAGGTGAAGTAGAGGTAGAGGCAGAAGGAGTTGAAGGCGAAGAGAGAGAGTAGGATCTTCAGGTTCCTCTTCGTCATATTTCAGCTTCTCTCTCTCTCTCTCTCTCTCTCTCTCTCTCTCACACACACACACACACACACTTCTAGGATTCTAAGAAAGAGCTCTCTGGGTTCAGGTATTGTTTGGCAGAATGTGACGACGACTCCGACTGAAACAGTTGGTCATTCTGCTTTTTTCTGTTCGATCGCTACTAATAAAAGTACTGTAGTCAATATTTTTGCTTGATCCCGGTGAGTAGAACTGCCCAATTAAAAGGACGCGTGGATTATTGCAGGCCGGTTCGGCTAATTGAAATTATTAAAGAATGACATATTTCATAAAATATAAAATAAGTAATTACAAAATTAAGAATCTTAATGTAACGGAGTCTAAATATGCTATCCTAACTCGAATTTTTTCATTTTTAAAAAAAAATTGAGTTGATTTAATTAAATTATTCATTTATCTAGATGAAAGAAATAAAAAATCTACAAGGTTCTTGTAACAACTTATGAGTTTTATTAATAATAATAATGGACCCAAATTAAAGTTATATGACCCAAAGTAATTACGAGTTTTATTTTATGAATAGATGCAGATCTAGGATAGATTCCATTGTTCCCAAAGTACAATAACACCACTTTTTGCATTCCCAGTTTGTTGATTTAACTATTACTATATATTTTTTAAAGTGTAAGAGATTCATTAATAACAATAAAGTTACAATTTAGTATTTACTGTGAGCACCTATTGCAGTAAGAAATAAAATAAAAATAAAAAAAACCTCGGCAAAAACCCATATCAAAATGAACACCAACGAGGTTTGATAATGCAGGACGATACCGAAGCACATGCAGGGCGCGTGTAGGAGGTGCAAGCGGGATCCGTGTCCCCATACACCTCCCTGTAATCTTACTAACTATATTATATTTTCAAGTTAATTTCAAAAAATTCTGTAGGATCACCCCTGCAAGTCTTTTGAATGGAAAAAAAGTTGATAAATTTTTTACATATGGGTGAAAAAACCCCCCTAAATTAATGTTATTATGTGTATGTGCATAATCTCGTATTTTTTTAGAACTAGTAAGTACCAATATTAGTATTATAGACTACGGATTTTTTTTTTGTTATTAGTGTAAAATTTCATGGGATTCGAGCTCCCACTGAGTACAAATTCTGAGTTGACCACGGTTAGCGATGAATAATTGCCAATTTAATTCCACTAATGACGAGCTTCCCCATAGAAATTTTTTTTTTTTTTTTTTTTTTGGTAATAAGATTCTCCACAGTAGTTACACCTTCTTTTTAAAAAGTATAAAGTGTATAAGTATTTCCTTTAAAGAAAGGAATCCTCATCGACAAGGTTGGTGCTCTGAAGCTTCTTTCGTTAATTTCCGTCCTATGGAACTTTTAGACCACCAAGAGCTATTTTTCTAAAGGAAAAAGAAAGTTACTCCCTCCGTTCCATTTTTTTTAGACTTTTTCGAAATTGATGTCGTTTTTAATCTCTTATATTTTTCAATATAAATTTTAAAAAACATACAAAATAGATCTTATTTGATAGTTCTCGATTAAATCTATAATACAAAGTTTTTAAAATAATGAAAAATATTATAGATATAAAAGTTTAAAAAACGACACAAATATCAAAAAAAGACCAAAGAAAATAGAACGGATGGAATAACTATTTTTATTTTTATGTTTCGCTCTAGACTTTTCACCAATACAAATATAAGTTCTTCTCCGACTCTATAGTTGCCGGCCAGTACATTAAACTACTTCTACAATTTTCAATACAAATGGGGTTACTTGTTCTAGTTAATGATCACTAGTATTTGCCCTTGGAGCACATTAGCACATACTAACAAAACCTCAATGCATAGTGATCTTTATGCCCCGATACTTTTTTTAAGTACTTTTTTTTTTTTTACGAGTCGGGTCATTTTATCACAATACATCACATTTAATTCAAAAAATAAGTGCTTATTTGAAAATATAGTAATTATTTTATTTAATAGAACACATCATAATTTTCCATACAAGGCATTTTTGTGGTCAAGTGAAAGAAATGTTCTCTAATCACTTTCATCCAGCTGCACTGTTTCTTTTCTTTCTTTTTTTGTCCGAAGAACACCCAAAGGGCTGCACAGTTTCTCATTACTCTATTTTCTTCCTACCAATTCCAGTTAACCAAAATAATGGAAGATGAAGGATAGCATTTTGTATATTTAGAAATACAATAACACTCACAATTCTATTCCCAGACTTTGATTAATCTCTCGATTCTCTTTCGTCTAAAAAATGATGCCCTCTTAGAACATCTCCAATGGTTGGAGCCCATTTCTGGAACCCAAATATATACTATATTTTTGCTTGTTACAGTGTGATTTTGCCAAACTTTGACAAAAAGCCTCCAATGGTACCAAAGCTATTTTTTGGTCACTTCATTTTTAGCTGTTGGATCACTCACACATCACAATCAAAGAATCAATCCCAATCCGAACATTCGGGAAAAAAGGCAAAGGCACAAAACTAGTACGTTGGCTACGCGAACAAGAGTCTTCTTACCCAAAATTAAGTTCAGTTAATCCTAATTCATAAGAGTTGATCTCGTGGTCCAAGTCAGTCTGAGATATTATGGGTTTGCCTGCCTCCTAAATAGCATACTTGCTAGTGAGTGATGAGAATTAGTCTCTCAAAAATTAGTCGATGTGCACGTGAGCTGACATGGTCTTTACTCATTTTTGGCACCAAGTCCTAGACCAACGCTGGAAGGGCATTTAATTAAATTGCGCCGAAAACAGAGATGTATTAAGTTAAAATTAATGGGTCAAGGCAATGTTTGATTGGGCCCGATTAATTTTGATTTGATTTGTTTCAGTTATGGGCTTAAAGCTTTTGTGGGCTTTGTTATTAAACAAATAATTTGAAAGGCCCATGACCATGGTGGTTAATTAATTAATATTCTAGAAGAACCCCATTTGAAAAGAAAAGTGGGCTCGCGGAGAATATGTTTTGATTGGCCATTTGATTAAGTCTAATAATCAAATGGCCCGTTATCTTTTATGTTCGATAAGATAAAATAAGGAGGAGAATGATGACCCATGACGTTTTTGGTAATTAATACCCGCTAAGAATATACTGAGAATATTTGTTAATACTTAAAATATCCTTAGCAGATATTAATTATCAAAATTTTTCCCAAAGGAGGGATGGCCCATTACTATTGGTAACCTTCATCCAAGGAAAATTACATGGGCAACTCGTGTAACTTCCTAAAACCGTCACTTCTGACGGAAATTGGAAGCTAATGGGACACTTGGCAGCTCCTCATGAAGTCGGGAAATTCAAGTAAGGCCAAAATCGCATGGACCTTGGCCTGTAAATATGAAAATTCAAGACAAAAAAAGAAGGTTCCAACACTATCAAAGTCCAGCGCTTCGAACAAACACAAACTTCCAGCAATTGCTTATCTTTTACTTTCCAGTCAAATCCAATCCATTTACTTCATCAAGTAATTCGGACTTTTATCTTTTCACACCAACAACTTTGTTATTCCGATAATAATAAAGTTTGTTCTTTCTTTCCTACACGGTTAGGAAATACGTAAGTATACTTTGTTGTGACAAACCATGAACCTCTTGTGATCTTGCCCTTAAGATCACAACACTTTCGCTGTCAGTCAAGAAGTTAGAAAATGACATTCAATCATTCACGTTGGACGCGACAAATCCTGGCACACATACATTCGCCCTTTGTGCGAAAAGAGCCAAATCACATGGACACCCGAGATAGCCTAAAGAAAAAAACATAAAGGTAACTGATTGAGTCTTATCTACTGCACAATTTTCCCCTCTCTTTTTTTTTTCTCATACCAATTGGAATAAAACAATGTGCTAGAAATACACTTTGCCCACTTTTATTAGTACAAACTTAAGCTGAAATCAAATCTATTAACCAAAACAACAACAAAAAAAACAACAGCAGAAAGCCAGCAGTCAAGACCTGGGCCTCAAGATCTCCAATGCCTGGCTTTCTCAAACCCATTGATACAATTCTCATAATCCTCAACTGTCTGGTCAATTTCCTCTTGGCTGTTCATCACAAAAGGCCCAACTTGCACCACCGGTTCGCCCAACGGCTCACCCCCAACCAGAACAAACCTGAGGGCCTTGCTGGACTTGTTCCAGACCTCAAGCCCATCTCCACCGCCCAAGAGGAGGAGATTGTGGGCTGCCACAGGGAGAGACCTCGAATTTCCGAAAATGCCCTCCCCTTCCAAGACATACACAAATGCATTCCATGAAATGGGTATTGGTTGCTCCAGGTGGGACCCTGGCTTGAGGGTGAAGTCCAGGTACATTGTGGGTGTCCTTGTGTAGATTGGTGACTTGGTTCCTAGGGCCTCTCCGGCTATTACTCTGACCTTGATCCCATCTTTTGAGGCTTCTGCAATGTCCTTGCTTGCTATTTCTTGATACCTTGGCTCAATCCTGTGATTGGGGGTAAAATAAGATGAAAACATCCTGTGATTAATAAATTGTATTGTATGGAGGGGGATATGTACCCCTGTGGGGCTGCTAAACGAGCAAAATGAGTCGGGCAGGTGGTTGATCATCAATTTTGGTTTGAAAACACGATGAGTTTCAAAAAAAAATATTTGGGCTCAGCTTCTTTATGAGATGATCTGATATTAGACGAGCTTTAATCAAGCTAAACACGAACCGATCTCAAGTAGTTTGAATTAATTATACATGGTAAGACACACATGCCAAGTAGCAGTTTGTTCGAGCCTAGTTTGGAACCTTAACGAGTTTTAAAAAAATGTTCAAACTTGATTTATTTTTGTAACGAACCAATCTTAACAATCTTGCAATGAATGAACACGAATTCAAACTCGAGTAGTTTTCTCCGCTTAACAACCCTAAATGTGAATCGCTTTAGATTGACAAACTAAAGTGGTTGGGATGATATTGCGACGATATGAAAGTGGTTGGGATGATTTGGGGTGGAAGCACATTTGATGTGCGCTGTAAGCACTTTTGGAAAATCAATCATACTAATAAATCATGACAGTCACACCGGATAATTGCTTATTAAAGAAGCCATTTGACTCTGATATGATAAAAAATTATGTACTACTCCTAGTTTTTTCTCCAACCCCATTTGGAAAAACCTTTTGGCCATGTGCTTTGATAAATTATAAGATACAGACATGATTTCATGAACAAAGCATTCAAACATGTCTAATGACTTCTTTTTTTTTAAATGTCGAGACCAGTTTATGCGCACTTCGACTAATTTTGGGACCCTATCCCAACGCCCAACGTATCTGAAGAACTGCCACTTCTTGAGAAAATAATTGGCTAATAGTGTAGTCGATTTATCCAATTAGACTTACATTTTATGTTGGGAGGAGAGGTTGATCCACAACTGCAAGCCCTTTTGAGTTCCTTGGGCTGCAGGCATTTCAGAGTGAACAATCCCTCTTCCAGCAGTCATCCATTGCAAATCACCAGCTCCTATGGTCCCCTTGTGTCCCTCAAAGTCTTCATGCGTTACAGCACCCTGTTTACATGTAGAATATACTCTTTCAAGTTTGGGTGAAAAGAATGCCATAGACATAATTTATCTCATCCGCAAAACTTCTAAATGAAAAGTCTATGTACTTTGGGGGCATACACTAAAACAATGGTAATCTAAAATATAACATATTCGGATTAAAAGTGAGGGTACGACTGTCTTAAGTATATCTCTCAATCCTGATGTAAGTAGAAATCTTGTGCACTCTGTATAAAACGTCAACAATTGAGTCTGTTGCTAGCTATAGACAAAACAGTGGTAGAGCTCGAAATTTACACGTGGGAGGGACCGAAGTGACAATAAGTAATCTTTATCAACAAAAATGCATTATCATTCAATGTTATGTTCTTTCTTTTCATAGAGGAGGAGATACTTTTTTTAGATTAAAAAGATAGATATAAAAACTATTATGATCTTGACTTTATTCATTATTTGGAGACGGGCGAATCCGTACTTATATCATAACTATTCAAATACTCCATATAAACCTCTTGCTCCAAAGATATATTATACTACAAAAATTGGGCCGGCCCCAGCATGAATTAATCCCACTAATCTGTTTCTTTGTTATAGGAAAATCGAAAAATGAACAGAAATGTTACGCACATTCCTACCGACCACTCATCTACCACACCTTTTACACATATTTGTCGGCTCCACATATTTAACTATGAAATGAATCTCACACGTATGCGAGAGATGTGTGATCGGATTGTTTTTAGGGGGTGTTCTAGGTAACCTTCCTTTTTTAAAACTTCTTTTTCTTCAATTTTCAAACTTAAATATAATGAAAATGAAAAATAATTTTTTGATTTTTCTTGCACCATATAAAAGATCTCAATGAAATCTATCAAACAAGATCCATATTAATAGAAAAATTATTTGCGTAAAAAGATGATTTTTGAGTTTGAAATTACCTTCTTTTTATCTTTTTGTTTAGTTGGAACACCACCTTGTACTTGTACTTTTTGGAAAATGAATGGGGGTTTCCTTTAAGTTGCACTATCACATCAACCTGGCTAATTTCCAACCCGGCTAATTTCCAACCCTTATAACAAGTCAATTCAAAGAATCTTTGAATTTCCGAAATACAAAAAAAAAAAAATATTGAAAGAATCTTTAATTTTGTCTTGTGATGAGTAATAAGCTGAAAAAGGGGAAAAAAAAAAGCAAAAAATGGGGCCCTTTTGTCCTATTTTTTTGATATATATAATTTTTTTTTTTAAATGATAAACTTGATTGGTAAAATTAGCAATTAATTAATGTACATACCTGAAGCATGTAGGTGACTGTCTCGAACCCTGTTACACAAAAAACAGAGCAATCAAAATCCAACCCAAATGTCAATACGTATCTCCAAGTAAGCAGAGGAATATTTTCCTCCAAAAGGAGAAAATTACAATGGACGAAATCAAACCTCTGTGTGGATGATCAGGAAACCCAGAAGGTGCAGAAACTGCATTTTTATTAACCCAAAAGAAAGTTCGAAAGATTAATGAATGATGATTGAAATTTAAAGGAAACAGGGGAAAACAGAGAGACACCCACCTGAGAATTCGTCCAGCAGGAGAAAAGGATCAAAGTATTTCAGTTCAAACCTGAAGGGAAATTCAAAAGATCCAAAAACCCATTCAGCCAAAGAACTTAAAATTTTGACTGGAAAAACAAAACAAAAGTTCAATCTTTGATCCTTTCTAATTACCTTCCTATGCTTCTTCTGACAATGGCTCCAACCCCTTCCTGTTGAGGCCTAGCCAGAAACTTTCTCACCACCAATCGAAGTTCTTTTACAACACCCGTCATCTCTCTCTCTCTCTCTCTCTCTCTCTCTCTCTCTGTGGTTTGAATAACTCTGTACGTCGTATTACTCTGTGTGGCGATTGGAAGATGTGAGAAGAAAAAGCAAGAATTCAATCTGTATTTATAGAGAGAAAGACAAGAGAGAGAGAGTTCGTTAATTCGTGTATTTGTATGTGATGTCGTGTATATCAAATTTGGAGGGTCAAAGGGGACATTGGTGGCGGCCATTGGGGGGGCCCACGTAGGGGAGTTTCCTTGAGATCAAGGGGATTCGATGTATATATTATAATAATCTGGAACATATGATCGGAACGGCAGCATGGCGTCAGCATGAGGCTTGTTGGGGTCGTTGTATCCTAGCCGTTGGATCATACTCCTTTCGTAACGTCAAAAGTCCCGCGACGACTATGAACCATTGGTTCTGACATGATTTCTCAATTACTACAAAATTGCGATCAATTTTTTGTTATAACTCATGTGTTCAGATCAACTTACACAAATCTCGACTATTTCTAGGCAATCAAGTCGCAACTGGCCTCAAATCAATTGATAGTCCATTTTTGAATCTGATACTTTATAAGGAAGCAAACCAGTTAACCAAACATTCCCATTAAATTCTACTAATTAAATTAACTTCATCATACATTAATCTTTGCATTAGAATTAAAACTAATCATTTAGTCATCTCCAAAATGTTATAGTAAATTAGCGATAGCAAAACAATTTTCCAATTCACCTCACTCCTACGCTTAAAGTGTGTGAAACGGCCTCATGAGAGGCTTTGAATTATTCTTAGGCTGTATATACCGAACGAAAATCTTGTGTCATCAAAATAGATCTATCTCGCGAAAAGGATCAAAGTAGACAATATGCCCAAGTAGTTTTGTCAAGTGCATATGACAAAGTAAATAATAAGTGTTTGTTCTCTACAAGCTAGTTGCATATTCGAATTTTATAGAGGCTAAACATTTTAAATCTTGAGATCACTGGAGAATTTGGCCGATCATTAACTTCAAAATTCCAGAATTAATCGAGGTGTTCGCAAGCTAATTTCAAAAATTTCGATATTAATCGAGGTGTTCGCAAACTAACATTGACATCGAGTTATGATAACGACCAAAGCATGATGACTAGTTTACTTTCCCTTTCGATTTCAAGGTAAAATGCTGTATTTTTTTTTGGAGGTATTCCAAACTCCTCTTCCACTTCCCTCCCACTTCAAATTTTCGAGTCTTTAATTTGACCCCTGGTCCCCGAACAATTCCCCCACTAAAAAGCTGTCACCTCATTGGTCAAGAAAAATTTCCCCACTTTCCTTTTACGTGAAAGAAAAACCTTTAATTCCAAGTACAAAAAAGAAAAAGAAAGAAAGAAATGATGCCACGATTCAATAGTGTACTCTTACGAGAGCTACGTACCAGTAACATCACCCTGTAACCAGGAGCACTGATAAACCACCCCAGTTTGGGTTCGTATTTATTTGTTAAAATATTAATTTCAGATTAATTTGTTAAATAAATAAATAAACTTTGAACATTTTTTATGTTCGTTGAATCTTGAAATCGAGCTTAAACAAGTTATGACAGCTCGTTCAAGCTTATGATGTTTAATAAGAATTTAAGTTATTCATAATTGACTTGATTTAAAAGCTCGTTCGAAATAAGTTTGTTTCAAAAACAAATTAGGCTTAAACATATTATTGATCAAAGCCGTTGAGTTCTTAACACAAACTCGGACAATTTGGTGTCCGGCTCGTTCGATTGCAGTCCTACCTGTAACAAACAGGTGTTTTTTTGTTTTGTACTGGCGGCATCCTGACAACTTAAAATTACGCTACCAAAACTATTGGCTAGCAAGTACTATTAGGCAAATATTCCCCTACTATTAGGCAAGTCAGGTTCACTTTCCAGATTGAAGCGTCTATATTGTATAGCTTGTCAAGAGTATAAACCATATTAAGCATAGACTTATTAATGAGAATCGAAGTGCATTCCTTTCGGAAATGGTTTTGCCCACGTTGGATCAAATCCATTTTATAGCTAGAGAAAATAAACGTACTCATAGATATTATTAATTGGCGCCCGAATCACATGACTTTTTGTTGTAGGTAGTAATTATAACAAAAGTTCCATAATATGAATAGTTTCGATCATAAAAGTGAACCCACAAACGGCTAACTGCACCGTGCAGTGGACAAGCCTTGTCCTTAATTTACAAAATTACTCCTTAAAAAGGAGAATAGAATCGAAAGCATCAAATCAAATGACTACTGTATTAAAAAATGAAGAATGGTGCTGGGGGTGGGACATGGAAGATTTATTTATTTTTTGACAAGGACATGGAACTATGGAAGATGAGAGGTGGGGAAACATGGTCCTTCCTTCCTGGCTCCTGCCTGGGGTTCGATGAGGGATCTCTTTTTGCTTCTAGGCAGGCAGTACTGAGCCTAATGACGACACAAAGACAAAAGCATGACGCATTGGTAGCCGTTGATTTAAAATCAGGAGCAGCAAATGCAAATGAGGTGGGGAAACACGGTCCTTTCCTTTGTGTTGGACTTTTCGAAACCTCTTTCGATACGAAACAACGTGGTCCACGTACGCCCCCCCCAATCCTTTTGATGATCTACGAGTTAACGAATGATGACGAAATCTTTTTAAGGCCCTCTGTTCTTGAGTTTAAATTTTTGTTATTTTTTCGTTCTTGTTTTTCTTCTGTTAGATTCACGTTGTTATATTTTTCTGGATTCGGCATCCGTCTCAACGAGGGGAGTTTAAAAAGTAAAAATATACGACAGAATTTCAAAATAAGTTACCTAATGACGAAAAAAGACCGAACAACTGGTTTTTTTGGTATCCTCATCGTCTTGTATGAAGTATTTTTAATTTCGGTCCATATTGTTTTACTTATCTGATTTCTTTTGTTGAGAAGAATGATTAATTTCAAAAATTACAATGAAAAACTAAACAAAAATTTCAGTAAAAAAAATAAACAGTCCAAGAATTTAGGGAGCATGTGGAGTGGTAAAAATTTCGCATTGAAAATTAGTGGGTAAAGCAAGACAACGTAATTTGTTAATAAATTAAAAAGTTGAGTATCTGGGACAAAAAATAGACAGAAACATGTGAAGAACAGTAAAATTGATTAATAAGTTCTTTCCGGTTGATCCGGACAACTGAAAAGAACTTTTTCTCAATTGATTTTCTTTTTCGGTGTTTTTCCTTTCTTAACTAATTAGAAACCAACTAGGCCCCTTTCCAGGATTCTTCTTAAAAAATAAGCAGTTTATTTCATATTTTCAAACTAGAAAATAATGTAAATAAAAAATAATTTTGTATTTTTTTTTGCACCGTATAAAAAATCTTGATGGGATCTATCAAACAAGATCCATATTGATAAGAAAAATTATTTGCGTAAACACATTATTTTTGAGCTTGAAATTACCTTCTTAAAAAATAAGTACTTATTTTGAGTTGCGGAACAGGCTCCGTTCCGAAAAGGAAAATAAGTACTTATTTTTTAAAAAGGCAATTTTAAGCTAAAAAATCACGTGCTAACGCAAATAATTTTCCTATCAATATGGATCTTATTTGATAGATTTCATTGAGATCTTTAATACGGTGCAAAAAAAAATTAAAAAATATTTTTCATTTATATTATTTTTGAGTTTGAAAATATGAAATAAGTACTTATTTTTTAAGAAGGTGTTCTGGAACGGGGGTAAGAATTATTTCTCACCTTTCTTTGCCTTGAATTCCAAGTACATCCTTAAAACATATTGCGAAGATATATATATTCGTATGATTACGTACATCCAATTAACAATTGAGATATTATTGGTGAGGGCTATTGTCGCACGAATGAATAGAAAATAAGTTCGGTCAAGGGTTAAAGATCGAAGCAATCAAAGTCCGGCCATCTCAAACTCGGATTAAGAAAAATGCCACGCAAAGTATTCTCTCTTCATGATTCGATAAGTACCATTTAATCTCGGTTAGCATTACTAATTTTAGGCAACCTAATCATGATCTTCTATTGACTAGAGTATATAAAAAAATAAAAAACCGTCTATACATTAGGAAGGCCCTAAATACGTGCCGAAATGTTGATCAGGTGCGGTTAGATTGGCCTTTCAAAAGATTAATCGGGATGCGAAAGCTCATACACACACCTAGGCACCTAGCTATAAAAATTATGAAAAGGATATTTAGCGGCTGGTTGTGATTTCAACATTACATCACATTTCAGTCATCAGCTGAAAAATATGGTTTTGGGCAACACGTACGTACACTCACTGGTCACTCCCACGTCATTTCTTGCTTTCGGATGAGATTGCCTTGTCAAATTTATTACTGTGTCTATTCCTCATGCAAATCCGCATCAAAGAATCATCCTATCAACAGAGACAAATTAAGAAGAAAACAGATACTCCACTAGAAATGATATGAAATTCTCTACTTATGAAAATACATTAGTGGACAGAAAAACCAAATGACTATTTGGCAAAATAAGCCAAAAAGCAGTATTCAGCAAAAAGGAGTAGGCAACGGTGTCATGATCTGGCAAAATAAGTCAAATGACTATTTTTTTTCCTCCTTATTTAAAAAAATTTTATTTGTTATTTTTTCGTCAATTTTTTGAGAATTAAGATCTTATTTGATAGAATCTAGCCTAGCTCGTGCTAAACCATAGGAACATCCAGTAAAGAAGGAATAACCAACTTAGAGAGCTTTCATGCAATAACTAATGTTCTTCATAACGAGAGGAATTTAAAAAGTTAAAAATTACGATTAAAATCCAATTTTTTTTAATAAAGACAGAAATAAGCGAACAAGCCAATTTTATTGTCTTTATTAAAAAAAGAGAGTTTTGATCGTCATTTTTTACTTTTTAGATTTCTCTCGTCGTAAAGAAGCAATTATCCTAAAAAAATTGATGAAAAACTAACAATGCAATTTTTTTAAAATAAGGACAGAAAATAAGCCGTTTTGGCATATTTTTGTCAAACAGCCCCCAAGACAAAAAATAAAACAAAATTACATGTACAATAAAATGAAGTGATGTCTCCAATCTTACCCCTTTTAAGCAGATTAAAAATCCGTTCTTTACCAATGCACCCACGTGACCGCATACGCAGATTAAAAATCCGTTCTTTACCAACGCACCCACATGACCATATACGCAGATTAAAAATCCGTTCTTTACCTACGCACTCACATGACTGTATACGCAGATTAAAAACCCGTGTAGGAGATCGAACATCAAATTTTCAATAAAAGCATAGGAAAAGCTACGAATTGATCTAGTATGAGTAAAGAACGGGATCGTTGCTCGGTGGGAGGAGAAGTTGTTCGTAAAATGGGATCACGGAGAGACACTCTACGAGTTAACGAATGATGACGAAAAATCTTTTAAGGCCCTCTGTTCTTGAGTAAATTTTTGATCTTGTATTTCTGTTAGATTCATGTTATATTTTTTCTGGATTGAATATCCGTTTTAATGAGAGGAGTTTAGAAAGTAAAAATATATGACCAAATTTCTAAATAAGTTACCTGAGGACGAAAAAAGACTGAACAACTGGTATTTTTGGTGTCCCCATCGTCTTATACGAAGTATTTTCAATTTCGGTCCATATTATTTTACTTATTTGATTTCTTTTATCGAGAAGAATGATTAATCCCAAAAATTATAATGAAAAACTAAACACAAATTTCAGTAAAAAAAAAAAAAAAACAGTCCAAGAATTTAGGGAGCATGTGGAATGGTAAAAATTTCGCATTGAAAATTAGTGGGTAAAGCAAGACAACGTAATTTGTTAATAAATAAAAAAGTTGAGTATCTCTGGGACAAAAAATAGAAAGAAACATGTGAAGAACAGTAAATTGATTTTCTTTTTTGGTGTTTTTCCCCTCTTAAATAATTAGGAACCAACTAAGAATTATTCTCACCTTTCTTTGCCTTGAATTCCAAGTACATCCTTAAAACATAATTGCGAGGATATATATTCGTACGATTGGAGTCCAATTAACAATTGAGACATTATTGGTGAGGACTACTGTCATACGAATGAATAAAAAAGAGAAGTCAGGTCAAGGGTTAAAGATCGAAGCAACCAAAGTCCATCTAAAATTTGGATTAAGAGGAATGCCATGCAAAGTATTCTATCTTTTTTGATTCGATAAGTACCATTTAATCTCCGTTAGCATTATTAAATTTAGGTAACCTAATCATGATTTTCTATCGACTGGGATATTTAAAAATAAAAGAAGATCTCAGAACCGTCTGTACGCCAGCAAGGCCCTATGTACCAAAAAATGTTGATCAAGTGCGATTAGATTGGCTTTCCAAAGATTAACGGGGACGCATAAGATGACACAAATGCGTGCAATACGTAGATATGCCTGCAGGTGGCAGCTGGTTGTGATTTCAACATTACATCACATCTTAGTCATCAGCTGAAAATATGGTTTTTGCAACAAACACCACTCCCACATCATTTATTGCTTCTGGATGAGATTGGCTTGTCAAAGTTATTACTAGAATCATCATCATCGATCAACAGAGACAAAAGAAGAAGTAGACAAAAAACAGTATTCCGCAAAAAGGAGTAGAAATGATATGAATTTTCTCTTCTTATGAAACTAGTAGACAAAAAAAATCAAGTCTTCTGCAAAAAACAGTATTCAGCAAAAAGGAGTAGACAAAAAGACAACGGTGTCTTCATTTGGGAAAATAAGTTAAATGACTTTTTTTTTTCTCTTATTTAAAAAAAATTGCATTTGTTAGTTTCTCATTAATGTTTTGAGAATTATTGCTTCTGCATAACGAGCAGAATCTAAAGAATAAAAAATTATGATTAAAAGCTAATTTTTTTTTGAAAAAAGACAAAAAAAAGCAAACAAACCAATTTTTTCGTCTTTAATAAAAAAAATTGAGTTTTGATCGTAATTTTTTACCTTTTATATTCCTCTCGTCATGAAGAAGCAATAATTCTAAAAAAAAAACAATGAAAAATTAACAAATACCAATTTTTTTTTAAATAAGGACAAAAAAAATAAACCGTTTGGCTTATTTGCATGCAGAAAGATTAAAAACCAGAAGATAAATCAAACAAATGGAAAATACAGTAAAGGAGAAATCAACATGACCCCGATTGGAAATTACGCTGGAATGAAGAAGGATTGCAACAATAATCGAACGCAAGTAGTCTACATCGAAATAAAGACATCTTTAGGCGCAACCAATTATCAGAAAATTTCAACTACTCGCGTGGCAAAGGGAAAGGCAAGCGAAACGGTCTCAAGTTTTTTTTCAGAATGGGGCAAGAGTAGCGATGAGAACGGCTACATAAGACGGGAAGTTGCATGCCACAACTTTAGGCTGCCCATTTTGTTTTGGGGTTGGAGCTGATGGTATAAACCCACTGCCTGTATCGGAAGACGGGGCCGCTTTCGACACCACCGGGGGTAGTGGTGGCTCAACCACGTCTGCATCGGTCAGGACCGGTTTAGGAGCTTCAGCTGGTGGTCGGTCCTTAGGATCCATGGTTGACCATAGACCCTTGCTGTATACAGGTAGCATGAATTGTGGGATCTCTTCTTCGCTCAGTCCTAAGTAACATTTGTTCCCTGCAATCCACCAAAGCACCAATTCTTGTTAACGTTGAATTAAAGCCGAAAGCTCTACAAACAACTTTATCACACAAAATTTCGTTCCATACGAAAGATATGAAATCAAATTCAGCGTTGTTATTAGCTCTAAAATTGCCTCTGCATCATGATATATACTCGTGAACATTTTGTTGGGAAAAAATTGCAAGCTTATTGAACCAACTTCAGAAGTTAGTGAGTTTCATTAGCCTTGAGTACCTTTCCAATCTTAAATTTGGATTGGACACGACATTCCAAAATCTCTATCGTCCATCTAGTCGATCGATGACTTGGATTTTTGGATAGTCTGTTCCGGTTAGAGACTATCAACAATTTTTGACCATTGTCGAGATGGGCATGCGACTTTCTGGACCAAAATAAGGACCGGAGATAATTCAAATCCCCATAATAATTGGTACGCACTTAACCACTCAGATAAGAGTGTAGAATCTGTTTCTGACATGTTTAGTATGACTTTAACCTATCCAGCAGGCACGATAATTAGGATCTACTGGAAGGAATTATAAATAGGCGTGAAAAGACCCAAGGCACCTAGTAAAACACCATTTATCCTACAAAATCAAAGAAACGCGGCAAGCGACATGAATAGTTTGGGGTATCCCCACGCCCTTAAGATAGAACTTAGACGAATCCGACACTTTGGCCATATACCTGCAGCCGACGCATGAATCCAAATCGACCTAACCCAAGTAACACAGGTTGAAAATTCATTACTAAACAAACCGGTGAAAGTTTCTTCCCAAGAAATCATCCATGGGTCAACAAAACAAGACATTGTGTGATAACTGAAGATAAATGCATGCACTTACTCCTGTATTGAACAGCAGTTTTAGGAAATTCTGTGATGATGCCATCGACTCCCCCACCCATTACGAAGTTGTTGATTTCCACATTCGCATCTGAGAAGAAATCCCAGGCCTGAGACTCAAACTCATTTTGAAAAACTTCTGCGTACACCTTGAGTTCGAATGCCTGTAGCTTTTGCACAACATCTGTCTTGCCAGTGAGATACTTCTCGGCATTAGGAAATACGGAGGCCTTGCTTATAACTACAGAATCAGCAAACTTCCTGATCTCTCTAATGGTAGAGTTATCTGCATCGCGGATGTCCTTGTCCACCTTGTAAACAAGCTCATAATTGCTTTCCTCCTTGAGTTTGATCAGAACCGAGCTGTTTGTGGACTGAATCATTACTTTTACATTATTGAGGATAGCATCTTGTAAGACATCGCGAACAGCATCGGTTACACTTAAACCCTGGTTTTTGGCTAAATAAGCTGCATTCTGTAAGGGGGAAAAAAAAAACAGCATAAATGATTGACTCAGTCTAGTGCCATACAAAGAATATGCAACTTTTCTTTATTTCCATCTTATGCAGTACATTCCAATGATATCAATTCATGTGATCTATCGGGGTCAACTAAGGCTATGTTTGGGAGATCTAAGAACTTGAGCTTTCTTCTAATATTTTGTCTTCAATGAACTACTTTAAGTTCTTGGTTTAAACATTTTAGTGCTCCAGTTTGTCTTGAGAGGAACGAAAAAAAGTAAGAAATATACAGTGACGAAGAAAACCCAAATTTTCCAGTGTTTTTAGCATTCTATTTTCTTTTTTTTTCCTGATTTTTCTAGACTAGACAACAGGAAAAGTCAATTTATATTGATCAGAAGCTAAACAAAGAAAAGCAAAGAGGAAAAGATTCAGAGAAAAAGCTTCTTTCATTTGAAGATCTACCCATGTTTTGGGGATGCTCAAACTTGTGTCATTTTCTTTCTCATCACATCCATTTGTTGAATGTGAAAATCCTGCCTTCTATTTTTGCAAGCTTTCAGTTCCTAACGCTTTTGCATCAAATATGTACTTATGGCTGAAGTTTCTTTGAAGCAAGTTGTTCTTACTTCTTAGGACTACAAAACCAGCATTTCTGACAAATACTTCAAGTTAGAAATGCTTTATCATATATCTCAGATTGAAATTGGTATGGTGCGATGAAGATGGCGTAAATTCAACTTCACCTCTACAATGATCAATACACCAGAAACTGAACTGGCATTGCTAGCAAGGAGCAGAAAATCAGGCAATGCCATATATTTTCCAGCATTCTTGAACTTAGGATTACGGTACAATCTATAGTCTGCATACGGATTCGATATTGCCGCTGCAGTAAGAAACAACATATATATAAGCATGTCATCTAACTATTAGCTATGATAAAACAATGAAGGCAATGCTTCTACTGTAGGAGGAAAACAAAGAAGTTAAATGCATGGACAAGGGTTTTCAGAAATGGAGAACCTAAGGTGAACGGGGCTGTGTTCTCTTCGGACAGCCTTTTCTTTCACGTTTGTATGTGATGCGTGCTGCTGTAATGTTACTGTTACTAAAACAGATATATAAGCCAAGAAGCATCTCACATCTGACTAGGAAAATAAACCCCACTGAAAGCTAAGTACCGTAATCAGCCAGAAAGGCCTAGTGAAAATGAGACATTTCTCCTTTGCGTTGGGCTTATTTTTCACAGTTCATATGTTCCATACAACTATGTGCTGTAATAACCCCAAAATTAGCTAGGACTTGCGACACATGGTTTTTCATAGTCTAGTTACGTTTATAAACATATATTCGTTGTCCTCTAGAATTTGATGTAATGGTGCTGTGTAGTTTCAAGAACTCTATAGCTGCATGGCCTTGGCGTTTCCTTTTATTCCTCAAGAGTAACGGTAGGGTGTTCTTAGAGTTTAAAGGAGCCCATCAAACATATGCTGCAGGGGAAACCCCATTATATAGGGGCTGGGATGAGTGAATGGCCTGTACTAATTTGGGTTGGCATGGATACAAAATACAAACCAATGTTATCACGTATACGAAAGAGTGATGAAGAAACATGGCCTACAAAAGCAAAGCAAGACGATGACGAATCTCCACACACAATAGAAAAAGTTTAGCACCAGTTTCAACTTACGGGTCAAACTCAGAATCTGGCTCCATGTTAGGCTGAAGGTAAATATTCCATTGACTACACCAAGTTCAGGAATGGATGTTGTAAGGTTGCTAAATTCTGATTGAGCAACTGTTGTGCTATCGATAAGATTAACGGATCCTAAGCAAAAAGGTTTGCCATCCTTTGACATTTGAACAGGACAGCCAAGAATGTCTGCACCGTCTGACATAGCTCCCTCATAAGCCAAATCAGTACAACCAGGGTAGTCCCCACTTGATCCGTTGGTTGATATGACCAGAGGAATTGCTGAAACCAAGGACATATCATATGAAATCAATCTAATCTATCACAAGATCATGATGCAACAAAGCTACAGTTAAGTCATTATGTATATTACCATATTTTTGTTTTTATAAATGATAAGATGTTAAGGATATTCACTTGGGACCCGTTATATGCTTATACCGATTAATATGAATGTGCCATGTCAGATGGTGCACTAAGAACTACGGCATACCTTTTCCGGAGTCTCGTGACACATTGTTGTCTATGTGAGAGAAACATGCTGCAGTTTATGAAAAGAAAAAAGGTTAGCATCAGAATAAAATGTTTCTAAAGTTAAGCAATTAGTAGTGAAAGAGATATGTAGAAGGGGTCTAAAGGTTTTATACAACAGCTTTGATAAAGCAAATCTAACACGCGACCCAAGAAGCACGTCGTGCCAGGTCTATGACGAACCTTTTAGGCCCGATATCATCCTGACACGTATGCTTTGCACTATCATAGTCCTAATTCATCAAAAGTACAAAAACTGGAGAATAGTTTTAATCTAAAAAGGTTTGGGAGTTTCTTTAACATAATTTTTACTTACATTTTCAGTTAGCACCTAGTTGTGCATTAAGATCCGTGGATATCTATCAGTTAAGAAGATTCTTCAGGACGATTATTGTGCTCAAATAAGATCATATGACGCGTATCATGGATTATGGAATACATCTAATACATCAGCACGAAAGGGTATATTCATGGTTTTAGGATAGAAAGTGCCCAAATCAGCTGATGTTGGAGACCTCCATGGAAAGTTACACAATGGATGAAAGGGCCAAGTGGAAAAAATTGGAGATCTTAAATCAGTATTTACTCTCATTCTTTGACTAAGTACCAACTCTATAAAATAAGAAGACTGGATAACTTACATATGGCCTCTGTTGGAGTTATTGCGAAATCAGAAATCACACCATCGACAGAGAATTCTCCGTTGTCAATAAAAGAAAGATACTCAGCCACAGGATCATAACTGAAGTTATAGGCAAAAGGAACATCGTTTGCAAAATCTGATGCAAAGACTTCAAGACCTTCAGCATGAGCATCAAGGACAAGAGAGGTATGAGGCTGTAAATATAGATTTTCGTCGACAGGCCATATATAGGACTTGGGAACTAGAATGCCAGAGGCAAATGCCTTGATAGTCGCAAGGTTACGTGATAGAGAACCATAAGTCTGGTTGATTGAAGGCTCGACTTCATCCTGTCCCAGAAACCTCAAGACTAGTTTTGTTCTGCTTGGTTTCCGAGCCAATATACTCCTGAGGAAGTTCACCTCTGGCGAAGATACGTAATCAACTATAGCACTTCTAAATACAGAAATTACAAAGCTTCTCATGCTCAAGTTTCGCTGCCTGAAGAATGCATCATGCTGCAGAAGTATTTCACCAAAGTAGTTCGCAGTGGTTAAGAAAAATATGCACTGGAAGAATGAACATAAATTCATGTAACATGAAAGAGGCAAATATGTATTTACCTGGATATTCAACCATAGTCCTGGTGCGCTGAACTGCTGGCCAGTCAAATCTTGAACAGTAAGAATTGGGAGGGATAATCTGTCAAATTTATTGGACCGGGAATAAACTCCCTGTTTTACTGTTCAGACATAAAAAGGAAGTGTCAACACAATGACATGTCTAAAGCACAACACTCTTTATTCCAAAGTCATGTAACATGAAGAACACAATACAGTTTGGTTCTATTCAATCAAACCATTGACCACAATCACGTTGGTCCTCGCGTATCAGTTTCCAAGCAAATACAAAAAAAAAAGTTGACCATGTAAAATGTGTATGAATCTCAAAAACCATTTCAAGTATCTCCAAAAGTATTTCTGTCAAAATTATGACAGAATAGTTTTTTAATTTTTGAACTCGAAAAAAATCAAGGATTATGCTTACCCATAATGACCAAAGTAGGCAAATACAATCGTGCAGCACATAAGAATGTTGAGGTCATAAATAAGGTCACCGAAACTGCAAGAGATGGCCATCAAACAAATAAACTTACAAGTGATATTCCACAGATCATCGAGAGTGAAATCAACAATGAACCAGCCTTGCATAGATGCACCATCAACAAGGTAGGTGTTGTGCTTGTTTTCCTGACCAGGTAATGAACCAACGGTAGAGCCATTCTCAAGCCTGAGATCTGGAAAGCAAATGCCAGCTCCATCTTTTGTCAGTTGTACATCACACCAGTAGACCACATTGGGCAAGCCAAGCACTCTGGTAAGGTTGTAGGCAAAGTCACTGGAATCAGGAAATACCCCTGAAAAGCCACCACGAGCTACAACTAAGGGTGCATTTCCTGCGGAAAAAAACCCAAAACAAATCCGTTGGTGGATCATATAGCTCAAAATGAAGAGAATAGGTAAGTTTTCTTAACGGATGGATGTGCTATTTCTTGAACTTCTAAAAATTCACTCAATCTTTGACACAAACTCATATATCAAATTGATTTCTTACTCCAACTTCTCCTCAAATCAGGGACTCAAATTTTTACTCAGACTTTACAAGGCCATTTTCTCCTTTTCAGATTTACAACTATGAAATTCTTGAATCATGCACTCAAATTCGTGCTTAGGTTTGAGTTTGCTCATTTGAGAAAATGCTCAAGATTCTATAAGTGGTGCTAAATTTTAAGAGGTTCACCATAACCACCAGAATTTCCACTGCTAATGTGCTCTTTTCGAAAATTAAAACAGAACAAATCATGGGTATTTACTTTTATTTCCGTATCTTATTTTCTTTCATGATGTCCAAGAAGTTTCTCAGCAACCAAACATGGAGCAAGAGAGCACTACTAGAAGAAAAGAAAAGGAGGAGGTGAAAGAGTAACCGTCTAGCGTCTGCCACACACTGCTTCTGTTCCTTGATCCCTTAGCAGAAGCCAAAGCCGCCCAGAGAAGTAGCAGTAAGATGCACAGAAGCAGCCCAAACCTACTCATTTTTTGCCCGAAAATGCCACCAGCCGTGAAACTACAGCAGGTCTCCGTTGAATTTTTCAGGTTCTCTTGGCAGCTGGCAAAATATGTAAGAGAGAAGTTGAAGATGGAAACTTTTTCCCATCTGTGGAAACTTCCAAACTGAAGAGAGAGAGAGAGAGAGAGAGAGAGAGAGGGAAATGAAATTGTGAAATTTGAGTAGGCCTTCCTTTTAAAGTGACAGCCTTAACTGTGGTGGGTTTGGAGGAGAAATCATTCCGTGGTGCAAGGTCGGGTATGTTGCAGAAATGATTTGTGCACAGCAGGCTGTGCACAGGGGCCGTTTTCTCCCGCCTCGGATCGCGCAAAGATGATCGGAGCCGCTCATTTTGTTCAAAATATGTTGTTTAAGGTCTCCGTAAAAAATGAGTTTCGTTCGATATCGTTAGAGGCGTTAACAAAACACCCAAAATCACTTTAGAATTTAGGCTAAATTCTGAAGTGATTTTGGGTGTTTTGTTAACGCCTCTAACGATATCGAACGAAACTCATTTTTTACAGAGACCTTAAACGACATATTTTGAACAAAATGAGCGGCTCCGATCATCTTTGCGCGGCCCGAGGTGGGAGAAAACGGCCGCTGTGCACAGCTTGCTGTGCACGTAGCACTGCTCGGTATGTTGTGTAGTGGTACAAGAAACTAGAACGGGAAGGTGATCCACCACCTGTCTGGTATGTTGTGGTGGAATTTTGAATATTTTTTTTCAAAATATTCATGTAGAACACATTTTTAGGAATACAACGACCTTATTTTTACATTTTCGCTCACTAGAATTCCATTCTCACTAGAATTTTACATTAGTAAGTTCAATTTTATTTTCTTTTGAAGAAAATCGGGATCGTTAAATTTATTGTTTTGGAATGGAAAGTATACCGTCTTTCAGACATTCGTACTAAAACATAATTAATTTACTAGGGTAGTAGCGTTCCATGGTTACATAGGATCCACTCCAATACACTTCTCATGATTGTGTTTAAGTCCTTCGGAAAATGTGAATTGGGATCCCACATGACCGTTTGTGTTTAGGTCATTTGGAAAATGTGAATTGGGATACCACATTGTGTTTAGGTCCTTTGGGAAATGTGAATTGGGATGCCACATGACCATTTGTGTCTAGGTCCTTTGAGAAATGTGAATTAGGATGCTACATGACCGTCAGGAGAATCACCGAGTAGTTCTCCTCACTTGGAGAGAGACAATAAGAAAAGAGCAGGGCCGTTAAATAAATTAAATTGATTGAGCTTGTCATGTATTCACAAAAAATTTGAACAACTTATAAGCTTATGATGCCAAAAAAAACTTATAAGCTTACAATTACTCAACTTGATAAACTATATTACTTGCAAAAAATAAGTGTATTCGTGTTGAGCTCGTTAAAAACTCGTTTAAAATAGTTTGACTATATTAAATAAGTCGATTTCAAACACTAAAACTCATTGGCTTTTTGACCTAAAGTTTGAACAATTCAAAGTATAGCTCGTTTGTTAGCACACTTAGCATAAGGGGAGAGAGAAGGAGAGAAGTGGTATTGTCCCATTTCGAGCTGGCCTTTCCTTCTAAAGAAAGAGCTCTTAAATTCAACATGGACCAACAAATTATTCTGCTTTCTTAAGATGGCAAGGCTAAGCTGGCTGGCTGGTATTGGTGTTTCGTCATTTCCATTAACCAACTCAACTTATTCACAGATTTGGACGAGTAATAATTCACCGCTTCCAAAGAACCACGTGACGTTGTCTACCTGGTACTCTCAACCGTTTATGTAGAGACACTATCACAATTTTATTATGTGACTGAGAGACAAGGTGTGACTCACATTGAATGGTGACGATCTTTTGTTTGCGGGAGAGTACTACATAGTCATGCCACGTGATTTTTCGGAAGTACCTAATGATTATACCCTATTTGAACACCATCTCAATTATCCATCTACAGGGTATGAACCCTGCAAGTGATTGTGAAAGTAATTAATGTAATTTTCTCCCTAACTTTCCAAAAACTAATCTCACACTAATTAAATCGGTGATCTGTAGTACTTCTACCAGACTTAAAAGCAAAATATATATTTGGAAAAACTACGGATCAGTGGTACTGACAATCTGTAGTATTTTAATAGTGCTACGTATACTCCTACCGACTATTTCTCTCACATAGGTGTCGGCCTTACACATTTAACAACAATATTATGTACACTTCTACCAACCACTTCCCGACCACCTCTCTTACATATGTGTCGGCTCCGTACATATCTAAGAGAGGTGTAGTCTGAGAATGGTCGTAGGAGTTGGCCTTCCTTTTAAAGGGAGAGCCCTTTAATGTGGTGTGTTTAG